>JAVJIF010027088.1:0-62235 GCA_038442645.1 Agave tequilana
GGGCCTCAGCTAAGATCCTCTGTCTAATCTCCCCCTGAGGCACACAAATTCTGCCCCTAAAATAGAGTGTACCATCAGTATGTATGCAAACATCTGACCTCAGCCCTGCTTCCACTTGCTCTCTGAACTTCAGCAATCTGGGATCTTCTCTTGGGCTTCTCTGATCTCCTCCATCAATGTCGGCTGGATCTGAAATGCCATCAACTGCACGGATCCACTGGCCCTCCGAATCACCATCACATCTAGCCGCCTCATCTCCTGAGTAACTCCTCTTGTTGAATGAGCAACATAACCATGTTGGCTTCAGGTCTTCTACTCAGGCATCCGGCACAACATTAACCTTGCCAGGATGGTACTGCAGATCTATATCAAAAATCTGCCATCAACTCAAGCCATCGTCTCTGCCTCATATTCAACTCCTTCTGAGTGAAAATGTACTTCAAGCTCTTGTGATCGGTGTAAATCAACACTCGGTCACCAAGCAGGTAATGCCTCCATATCTTCAAAGCATATAAAGAGAAAGACAATATTAGCATGCAAGATATAAAGACAAGAGTAAGAGATAGAGAGTGAGCAATCGCAAACACGGGAGATTTGTTTCGAGGTTCGAGCACACTTGCTCTACATCCCCGCCTTCACACTTGAAGGATTTCCACTATAATCGATCCCACCGGATCACTCGGTGCCGCAACACCTACAAGGAGTTCCACTAGAACTCTTGGACTCTCTAGTCCCGTAAACACCGCAAGCCCACAAGCTCGCCGAGGCCGCACCTCAAACACGGAGTTCTCACTAGAACCTGAAACATCGCGAACACAACCGTCCGCCTCCTCAAAGTACAAGAATGGACTTTGGTGATCACAACACTTTGATCACCTAAAATCCTCTCACAACAAATCCCTATAGGTAGATATATGATTAGTCTCTAATTTTGCATAATTTTCATCACATTCTCATATTGATTTCATGTAAAATTCTACTAATAAATCCTTACCTGCTTGATCCTAGGTCCATGGTGGGTAAATGAAGAAGAAGGTCTAAATCACCATTATTGGTGATTAAAAGGCTTAAAAGATAGATATTGACCTAGAGAGCTGACTCTGTCAAAATCAGGAGCGTTAGCCAACAGGGGGACAACAGCGCAGCACGCAGCAGGCGGCGCCGCACGTGCCGCCCAAGGAAAGCCGCGGAAACGCGGCATTTTGCCGCGAAAACGCGGCCAAACCAGAAACCAAGAGATCCAGCCGACAGGGGGACAACCAAGCGGCGCGCAGCAGGCGGCGCTGTGCGCGCCGCAAAAGCATTGTCGCGGAAACGCGGCAAATGCCGCGTTTTCGCGGTCATGTGGGCGCGCGGCGGGGGACAACCAGGCGGCGCGCGGCGGGGGACAACCAGGCGGCGCTGCGCGCGCCGCCAAAGTAATGCCGCGGAAACACGGCATTTGCCGCGTTTCCGCGGCAATACGGCCGCGCCGCGCGTGCCGCTTCGGGCCAGGGTTTGTCCCCTGGCCCCCTGTTCCCTTGGCGCCTATAAATACCCCCCTGGGGTTCCTGAGGAGGAGGTATGCAGAGTTAGGAGTAGTTTCTCTTCTCCATTTGTATTTTAGGGTAGTTAGATTAGGTTAGTTCCTCTTCCTCCATTGTATTTTCATTTTTTAGATCTTGTATTAGGGAGAGAGAGTGGTACATGTTGGGAAGCAAGAGTGCTTGTAATAGAAGGTGACAATCTATGAAAGGTGCTCTCTTTACCTCTCTATGTTTTCTTCTCTCTAATCTCTTTTACATGTGTAGCTAGTATTTTCTCTCATGGCAACTAACTACTAACCACCAACTAGTCTAACTTCTTTGATGATAATCCACATGAATCTAATAGCCTCGTTTTGGCCTTGCTCTTGCAAGAGCCATTGATGGCTCATGATGATGGATCTAACACTCTAACTTCCTAACCACTAACAAGTAACATTACTTTATTCCATGCTTACTTTTCTGTAGTATTGATGGTTTAAGTGTAGCTTGCACTTGTTTGTTGAGTTGGGTGGTGATGAGTTACATATGGGTCATGCTTTGAATCGCTCTTGAACCAAGGACTAGTGATGGCCAATGATACGTGTGAGGCAACTATCACTAAGAGGTTAGCGTGTGGTGGAGTCATTAGTAGTTAGTAGCCGTGAGTTTTCTTTCTCTTTCACTTGTTTTAGAAATATACCAAAAACTACAAAAACCATTCTTTTCTATGTTTCCCACTTCTTTGTGTTTCACCGTACTTCTCTTTTTATTCTTTATTTTCTTTTCTTTTCATTCTTTAAAACTTTGAAGAACTTTTAACATAAACGTGAATCAACCGGTAAAGCTTCTATCGCCTCCCGTCCTTGTGGATACGACCCGTATAGCCACTTCGCTACTACGGAAGAATCGCAAAAGCAGTAACTTCGACCCACACTCTATTTACTTATTCTTGTGCTTGCTTTTTGCCGATCAAATTTTGGCGCCGTTGCCGGGGATGGGAACGGTTTGATTTCACAAGTTTGTTAACTTTTCTTCTTTGTTTTTTGGTGTGCAGGTTAAATTTTAGCATTGCGGAAGTCCACACTTGCTCAAGTGTGGTCGGGTAACTTCTTTACATTTTTATATTCTGCTGCTAATTTTTGTTCATATTACCTGTACACTGTAAATAATTTTTAAAGAACTAAAATACGGTAATTGGATGCTTTAAAACGGTTTAGACATTTGCATCTAGGCACGTGTCAATTTTCATTCCAATATACTGTATTTTGTTCTTATGTTGTTGTGATAGGAGGTATACATATGGCATTGCATATAGTATAGGACAACACTTCAGTGATTTACTCGCTGTTTTGTGTTCATGCTTATCTATATTGCACACTTGCACAAATTTAACTTAAGGGCAAAACCCAAAACAAGATAAGGTGGGGAAGTTATTACCCTCCCTTGGCCCAAAAATCACCTCCCCACTCACACAACCCAAGCTTAATAAAAATTGCTAGACGTTGGCCCCTAGGGACATCTCGGACTCATTTAGGAGATTGACCTAAGGGGGAAGTTGTTAGAAGTTGACTCTTGTCAAATCGGTGTCTAAGGTTGGGGATTGAGAGGCGAAACCTCGAAGAACAGTGGTTTGGCATAATTAGGCCCGTTGCTCCGGCACGGATACCTCCCACTGATCTTGCCCCTACCTGGCCGATTAACTCGTGGTCAGCGTCCGACAATATACCCCCCATGGACAGTCTAACCAGTTAGGAGTCGTCTAGGTCTAAGTCAACCCTAGCATAGGCTTGTTTTCTTTTTCTTTGTTTGTTTTTGTTTGTTTGTTTTTTCTTTTTTTTGTAAATTGTGATATGGATTTTAACAACAATAATTCTTTCAATCATAATATGAATCCATATTTCACACCGACCTCATTTGACTCGGATAACTCTGACCCGGCAATGTACAACATGAACCAACACTATATGCCGAGTTGGGATTATCCGACTCAATATGACCCATATCCCCAACCATATGACCATAATTTTCAAAATAATTTCAACTCTTCACAGAGTTCATGGGATTCACCTACCCCGAGTCCAATTTTCAACCATCTTGTCCACAATTTTCACAATATTCATTCCCCAATTTTGATTCATATACTCCTTTTCCTGAACCACCCGAAGAAAAATCATCATTGGAAAAGAGTATAGAAGAGTCCCTACAACAAATTCAAAATTTGCTCAAATCACAATCCTTCCCACATCAAATTCCACATACTTCTTTTCTAGAGCATCCAATTGAAGACGAATCTGAGCTAGAAAAGCGTTTGGAAGGCTTTTGTGATAAAGTGCAAAACATGTTGGACTCCTCATCTCAAACAAATTTTCAAGAGTCCTACTCATCCTTTCCAGTCTCACCTATTCAAAATGAACCATCAGTACTGGACTTGAGTATGGAACCCTTGCGTGAGTCCGAGCATCAATTGCAAAATCCGATGGACTCACAAATCCATCATAATTTCCAAAATCAACTTCCATACTCATATTTTCAAGAACCAATTACAAAGAGTATGGAAGACATGATTCTGAATCCAAATTCTGTTACACGGCCTATCAGTAGGTTAGATTCACTTTTGAGCGAATTGATCACTGAGAGCGAGGAAAGCCTTTCTTGTCAACCTTTGACCGATTCTTATATCCCTAACTCTACTGATTGGACCCATGAATCATGTCATTTTGGAAATCCAGCTTCAATTTCAGAACATACATCCGAACTTGACCAAACTCCAAGTTATGAAAGTCACCTGGACCTTCTGGCAAGTTATCCCATCCCTGAAATTGAAATCGAACCTAAATGTGATCCTGAACTTCCTGTTGGGAACTCCATTTCACTTTTTGATTCAATAATGACTCCGGTATCTTTACCAAAATTTTTCTCTATTCCAGAGTCAACATTGAATCCTGTACCAATACACCGTGAAATAGAATCACCAATCTCTAATGATCACACTTCATTATTGGAGAAAGTGTGTGAACATCAATTCTTTGGTTTGGACCCTATTTTTGAACCAATTTCGACTCTCATTGTTGACTCTCGACTTGATCTGAGTCAACTTCCCGAGTCGGTATCAGTTTTTGTTCCTGTTCCATTTAAGTCCAAATCACTCATCTCTCAAAATCACACTTCATTGTTGGACAAGACTGTTGAAGAAAATGACTCAGTAATTATTTTTGAAACTTGGCCATTAGATAGGGATAAAATTTTCAATAAGACCATTCAATCAATCATCCGTTTATTGGGTCATATTAAAAAGGTCTTTGGTGGATTTCTGGATGATCACGATATGTTGATTGGGTCGCCACGCTTGGCCCAATCCGACCACCACCGGAACCACCCCCTTGAGGTATTTTCTTTCCCTCTCCATTTGTTTCATGTATTTACACATTCACGATGCATTGCGGACCATGCATGAGATAAGTGTGGGGAAGGGTTTACTAACGTAGTTAGTTTTATATTTTCTTTCTTTTACACTTCTTTAAAAAAAAATCTTTTCTTTTTACAAAACTTTTTGAATTAAGAGAAATAGTTTTTGATTTATTTTTAAGAAAATTAAGATTATCTTAGGAATTAGGAAGACCTAAAATTATGAAATTTTAAACCAAGTCAAAATAATAGATCTTGTTTAAATTTTAGGATAAGAAAGTAAAATTGAAAAGATAATTTGATCTTAATTTGTTGCCTTAGATTTATGCACTCCACACTTACACAATTTTTGGGATTGAAACAAAGACTGAAATGCCATAAAAATATATATATAAAAAAAAATTCACTTATTGGAGATTGGGTAATTATGCCTCAGGAAGCATGATTATTCATACCTAAAATGGTGAACAAAAAATAAAATAACCCCCTTTAGTTTTATGGCCTTGTTTACTCGAGTCCTTAAGTCCGAGGGATGTTTTCTCATCTGGTGCCCTAAGACCATCTGGTTTGGGAGCCACCGGCTAAAGGCTCACTACCGGGTAAATAAGAAAGCCTAAGAAAACTAAGGGAAGAAAAAAAATAATAATAATAAACAAAAAAAATATATATATTAAATAAATTGCATGAAAGTTTTAGTCGATATCCCAAAAATCTTCACAGTTCACAAAGTGCATATTTTCTAAGAGTTTTATAAAAGATCAAAGAGTCAATTCAATTTTAAATTCTTACATTTAATTTATAACAAGATTTTGCATTTCGACTTAGTTTAAGGAAGATTAATTTCTGGTTAACCTATGACCTTGGATCACTTATATTTTCGCAAAAATACTTCAACACTTCTCTCTATTTCAAAAATGCATTTTCAAAATACTAACATTTGATTTCTTTCTTTATGGATTTTGTGGGTGTAATCCGCTGAAAACCCTCAGGAGACAAAACTCCTCCTCTAGGGGAAACTTAGAGGTTTAACGGCTTGTTGCACATGCTCAGTGCAATCGCGTCACCTGCGAAAGTGGTGTAATAATTTCTTAGTTTTTGTTTTGCTCGGGACAAGCAAAAATAAGTGTGGGGGTGTGATTAGTCTCTAATTTTGCATAATTTTCATCACATTCTCATATTTATTTCATGTAAAATTCTACTAATAAATCCTTACTTGCTTGATCCTAGGTCCATGGTGGGTAAATGAAGAAGAAGGTCTAAATCACCATTATTTGGTGATTAAAAGGCTTAAAAGATAGCTATTGACCTAGAGAGCTGACTCTGTCAAAATCAGGAGCGTTAGCCAACAGGGGGACAACAGCGCAGCACGCAGCAGGCGGCGCCGCACGTGCCGCCCAAGGAAAGCCGCGGAAACGCGGCATTTTGCCGCGAAAACGCGGCCAAACCAGAAACCAAGAGATCCAGCCGACAGGGGGACAACCAAGCGGCGCGCAGCAGGCGGCGCTGTGCGCGCCGCAAAAGCATTGCGCAGAAACGCGGCATTTAACGCGGCAAATGCCGCGTTTTTCGCGCGGTCATGTGGGCGCGCGGCGGGGGACAACCAGGCGACGCGCGGCGGGCGGCGCTGCGCGCGCCGCCAAAGTAATGCCGCGTTTCTGCGGCAATACGGCCGCGCCGCGCGCGCCGCTTCGGGCCAGGGTTTGTCCCCTGGCCCCCTGTTCCCTTGGCGCCTATAAATACCCCCCTGGGGTTCCTGAGGAGGAGGTATGCAGAGTTAGGAGTAGTTTCTCTTCTCCATTTTGTATTTTAGGGTAGTTTAGATTAGGTTAGTTCCTCTTCCTCCATTGTATTTTCCATTTTGTAGATCTTGTATTAGGGAGAGAGAGTGGTACATGTTGGGAAGCAAGAGTGCTTGTAATAGAAGGTGACAATCTATGAAAGGTGCTCTCTTTACCTCTCTATGTTTTCTTCTCTCTAATCTCTTTTACATGTGTAGCTAGTATTTTCTCTCATGGCAACTAACTACTAACCACCAACTAGTCTAACTTCTTTGATGATAATCCACATGAATCTAATAGCCTCGTTTTGGCCTGCTCTTGCAAGAGCCATTGATGGCTCATGATGATGGATCTAACACTCTAACTTCCTAACCACTAACAAGCTAACATTACTTTATTCCATGCTTACTTTTCTGTAGTATTGATGGTTTAAGTGTAGCTTGCACTTGTTTGTTGAGTTGGGTGGTGATGAGTTACATATGGGTCATGCTTTGAATCGCTCTTGAACCAAGGACTAGTGATGGCCAATGATACGTGTGAGGCAACTATCACTAAGAGGTTAGCGTGTTGGTGGAGTCATTAGTAGTTAGTAGCCGTGAGTTTTCTTTCTCTTTCACTTGTTTTAGAAATATACCAAAAACTACAAAAACCATTCTTTTCTATGTTTCCCACTTCTTTGTGTTTCACGTACTTCTCTTTTTATTCTTTATTTTCTTTTCTTTTCATTCTTTAAAACTTTGAAGAACTTTTAACATAAACGTGAATCAACCGGTAAAGCTTCTATCGCCTCCCGTCCTTGTGGATACGACCCGTATAGCCACTTCGCTACTACGGAAGAATCGCAAAAGCAGTAACTTCGACCCACACTCTATTTACTTATTCTTGTGCTTGCTTTTTGCCGATCAATAGCAATGGATGGCTCAAGTGTTGTGTGAGAAAACAAGGATTGAGATGGTGGAGGAAAACTCAAGAAAATCACTTTTAAACACTCTTGATAAACTCTCCTTTTGATTTGAAATATTTGCTCTCAATTTAGTGGAGAAAACTCTTTTAATGAAGTAGGAAAAACTGGCTCAAAACCCACTAAAAAATCTTAGAGAAAACAGCACCCAAACCCCCAAATTTATAGGGATAGAAAAACTAGCCGTTGGGATCCAGGTGGCCTGCCGGTCGACCGCCCAACGGTCATTTTTCTGACCGTTGGGGCAGCGGTCGACCGGTCGGTCGACCGAGCCTCTGGAACAGAGAGCAGGGCTCTCTGCCGGTCGATCGGCCCGGTCGACCGGGGCATTTCCAGAGAGCAAAGCTCTCTGGACGGTCGACCGGGTCGGTCGACCGGCCCTCCAACCAGATACTGGCGTGCACGCTGTGCACGTCGGTCGACCGCCCGGTCGACCGACTTCAGACTTCGGTTGACCGGTCGGTCGACCGGCTGAAGCCAGATCAGAATATGTTAAGGGATTAAAAACTTGGTATTTTGGCTAAAATAAAATCCCATAAAATCATGAAAAATCTACAAAAATAGTTTTAACACTATACTTTGAAAATCAAACATGCTTGAACAAAATCAAGACATGTTACAAATAATTTGAACTATTTTTGTAACTTAGAAAATTTGGCTTAACACAAAAACTGTATTTTCCAAAATTGGTTTTTTCAAAACTTATTTTTTCAAACTTCTCCAAATACAAAAACAAGATATTTAAACTCTTTTAAAGCATAGTGTGATATGATCCACTACACAAACATGGTGAAATATCTATGTTTTTGACATTAAGCTCTAAATTCGGTTTTGGTTAAATACATGTAAACTTTGAATACCAAAAATCAAACCGGTATTTTTCAAAAAGAAAACTCTTTTGTATTTTCCAAAATAAAATTCTTTTATGAAAAACTTATCTAAATCAAGAGTGTGTGTGCATATGGTATACTTGAGCAATCCACCAACTATTCTATCCTTTACATTTTAACTAAAAATAAAATCTTATAAAAACAAACCTAGACACAAGTCTTCATGAAGTCTTCACTTGAAGTCTTCTCATCTTCTTGACTTGATCCAAACTTGATCTAACGAGCTCGACTCCTCTTGAGTACTTGATGTGGTCTTGATGCATAGGCTCGTGAATCAAACCGTGCTAGCTCCAAAACTTGACTTTAAATCCTTTGTTGAAGTTACACACCTACTAAGATCTTGATCACAAATCTGAAACTAAATAAACACAAGATCATTAGTACTATAACTACATGAGTTGATCATCATCAAAACTAGAGTGATGGGCCTTTGGGCCAACAATCTCCCCCTTTTTGATGATGACAAAACTCATGAAGTTATATATGCATGGATTAAAGTAAAGCTTCAAAGAAGCTCCCCTTAACTCATGCATCTCAAAAAAAACAAATAAATATGGCAATGAAGCACATAAACTACCTAAACATGTATGCAAATATACGGAGATAAAACATGCCAATCAAGCATAAAACACATCAAATTCTTTTTCTCCTATTTGCAATACAAAACATATATGCATAAACATAAATACTACTCCCCCTTTATGAATAAAGCAAGGAAACATGCATATATATACCAAATACTTCTCCCCCTTTTTGTCAATCATCAACAAAGGGGTTAAAGTAAAAACAAAATCAAAAAAATTTTCTCCCCCTTTTTGTTCGAAACAAAGACTCAATAAAGGGGTGACATCAAACAAATCAATAAAAGGTTATATGCGATATACATTCATGAAGAGGAAGACGCTAAGTTAGCTTCCCTACATATATGCATTACATGAAGAAGGGATGACAAGCCCTAATTCACATAACACATAATCTGTAATGCATAAGAGGAGATGTGAAGCTCCCCCTACACACGTGTATCACATAAAGAAGAGTTGTCAAGCTCCTCAATACAAGATACACTCAACATGAATCTATATGTAGAAGAGATGTTAAGCTCCCCTTGCATATAGGCAATACAAATCAAAAAATTTTAATTTTTCTTATTCAAACAAATTTTGAGATATCTTAGTAAATCAAATTTTAAGATACCAATTGTAAGTAATCATTACAAATTTTGAATTTTTCAAATAGGTAAAACATATTGATACCAATTGTAAATTTATAACAATTTTGAAATTGAAGCATATTGATACCAATTGAAAACAATGCATAAGCTTATTAAAATGTCAATTGAGATACCAATTGAAAATAAAGTTTTAAATTAAGCTTAGCATAAACTTTGTGCTTAAAATATGTAAACCAATTGTAAACTAAGCACACGAAAATCATATATATGTATGAAAAGAGAATACCAATAGAAATTGATATTATAGAAATTATGAAGCATACATATATAGGAAACAAAATATGAGTATATACAAAATGAATATCAATTGAGATATCAATTGAAAATAACAATGTAAATCAAGTATATAACTCATAACCTACCACCCTTCATATGCTCAAGATAAAAGATTTTTCAATAGAGCTTACAAGGCATACACGCCCATCCATCCTCCCATAAAGGGGTAGGGTTTTCAAAAATAGATTTGAAAATATTTTAGCATTGAAAATCACTACCAAATGAAGAACAATAATTAGTTAAAATAATTTTTGAAAAACTAGTTAAAGATCCTTCAAAACATGAAATCAAAACATATATTTTTCATGAGTCATACCAAATACACAAGAGATGACACTCAAAGACTATAAAGCTCAAAAATATGTTCATGAACCAAGGTCATGACAAAACAAATAAAGTGTGAGTGTTCAAGAATCATGTAATTAGCATTTTCATGAAATTAATCAATGAAGCTCAAAATGATCATAAGTCTTATTTTATCAAACAAAACATGAAAATTCATTTTTCATTAAACAATAAACTTCATGGTATATGTATGATTTATCCAATCCTAACAATATGCATACATATCCCAAACATTAAAAGAGTCCATTAAACGTGTTTGCATGAAGGCAAGAGACTCATAGGGTATACATGTATATTTATTAGATTTGAATACAAAATACATATACATGAAGTAAAAACATGAAAATAGGCAAAACAAGTGTAAATGAGGAAATCATCAAAACTAGGCTATACATGTGCATATAGTGAGTACAAGTGAACAATGAAGTGCAAACGTATATGAATCAAATGTTGCTCACTACTTGTACATGTATAAATCCAAGTTTTAATAGAATCTACATCTAAACAAGTTATATACCTCATGAAGCACAAAACATGAACATGCTAAAAATATCATATATGAATAAGCATGTAAACTAAAGTAGGAGTTTAGAGATAGTTACCAACACGTGAACTATACTCCAAATCTCCAAAACATGGTGGTTGTCCCACCAAACTTCCTTGATAGCGGTGCATCAAATGTGTGTCCATCAAGTCCATGTGCAACCACCACCAAGGCACCATCCCTCTCACGTTTTGTGAGAGCCCGCACCTACATCAAAAACACAAGGTGGGGATTTTGGTACCCATTTTCTTTTGGGTCCTTGGGGGTTAGCTTTGTAAGGAACCCAAATATTTTTATTAGCAAAATTTAAAACATTTATCTTATCATAACAAAATTTTGCTAAATGGCCTTTGTGGCCACAATGTGTACATTTGTACACTCTAGCATGCATATGTGTATGTGTGTGATCATGACGTGCAAAAAGTGAATATGCATGAGGGTGATGTGCATGAACATGTGGAGTTTGTTTCTTTGAAAACAAGGTCTCCAATCTCTTATGATTAAATGCACATGTGCTCAAAGTTGAGCTCAAACAATTTATTTGATTTTTCAAAACATTAATCTCATTTTGATTTATGGTGGCATGTAAAGCATGATGAGATATAGAATCATTTTTCTTATTCTTTTTAGAAATATTTTCTTTTTCTTTTTCAATCATTTTTCTTTTCAAAGAAGTGTTTTCATTTAAAGCAACTTCTTTTTGTTTTTCCACCAAAATAATTTCATTTTTCAAAGTAGTGTTTCCTTCACTAAGATCATTCAATTTAGAAAGCAAGGAAACATTCTCATTTTTCAAATTTTCATTTTCTTTGAAATATTTTCAAATTTTGTTTGAAGAGAATCTTTTTCTTTTGACATGCAATCAATTTTATTTTTCATTTTCTTATTTTCTTTTCTAAGCATGTCATATTTTTCAAGAAGTTGTTGACAAAAAGAAGTAAGCTCATCATAAGTCATGTCAACATCTTCATCTACCTCGGATTCGGTAGTTACCTCAAGGGGGTTATCCCCTTGGACCATGTAGCACACGTTGGAAGTGTTACTTCCAACATCCGAGTCGCTCCCCGCATAATATTGATCTTTTTCGCCGAGGGAGAGAATGGTGTTCCATGCTACAAAAGCCGAATCAATGTTAGAAACCCTAGATAAATAATCATCATTTAGGGTACTCTTCAAAGCATGTAGGGCTTTTGCATTAGCCTCAATATTCTTGCTATCATTAACATATGAATCTTTAATTGTAGCAAGATAAACATGAATTCCTAAGGCCTTGAGGTACAAGGACATCTTAACCTTCCAAATTTGGATGTTAAGAATGTCAAAGGTGGGTGGTGACATGAAATCCATGGTGTGTGTACAAATATTGTGATTAGCCTAAAATGAGGATCTTTAACTCTAGGTTGTAAGACCCAAATCAAGAGCACTTGGCTATGATGCCAATTGTAAATCACCTAGAGGGGGGTGAATAGGTGATGGCTAATCTAATGGTCACTAAATGCGGAATTAAAAACTATTAATGCAAACTAAAAACTTCTTACACTAAACACCACGTACAACACAAGAGTGTAGCCGAATTCCCCGTGAAGGGCTCTGGACTAACTCCTCAAGATTCCTCTAAATAAGAGTTGAGTGCCGCGTTGGCTCTCTTGGTTGAATACAAGTGTTAGCAAACAATCCCCAAGCATATAACAATTAAGCTCTCAATATATCAAGCATATAAAGAGAAAGACAATATTAGCATGCAAGATATAAAGACAAGAGTAAGAGATAGAGAGTGAGCAATCGCAAACACGGGAGATTTGTTTCGAGGTTCGAGCACACTTGCTCTACATCCCCGCCTTCACACTTGAAGGATTTCCACTATAATCGATCCCACCGGATCACTCGGTGCCGCAACACCTACAAGGAGTTCCACTAGAACTCTTGGACTCTCTAGTCCCGTACACACCGCAAGCCCACAAGCTCGCCGAGGCCGCACCTCAAACACGGAGTTCTCACTAGAACCCGAAACACCGCGAACACAACCGTCCGCCTCCTCAAAGTACAAGAATGGAACTTTTGTGATCACAACACTTTGATCACCTAAAATCCTCTCACAACAAATCCCTATAGGTAGATATAGCAATGGATGGCTCAAGTGTTGTGTGAGAAAACAAGGATTGAGATGGTGGAGGAAAACTCAAGAAAATCACTTTTAAACACTCTTGATAAACTCTCCTTTTGATTGGAAATATTTGCTCTCAATTTGGTGGAGAAAACTCTTTTAATGAAGTAGGAAAAACTAGCTCAAAACCCACTAAAAAATCTTAGAGAAAACAGCACCCAAACCCTCAAATTTATAGGGCTAGAAAAACTAGCCGTTGGGATCCAGGTGGCCTGCCGGTCGACCGCCCGGTCGACCGCCAACGGTCATTTTTCTGACCGTTGGGGCAGCGGTAGATCGGTCGTTCGACCGAGCCTCTGGAACAGAGAGCAGGGCTCTCTGCCGGTCGACCGGCCCGGTCGACCGGGCATTTCCAGAGAGCAAAGCTCTCTGGACGGTCGACCGAGTCGGTCGACCGGCCCTCCAGCCAGATACTGGCGTGCACGCTGTGCACGTCGGTCGACCGCCCGGTCGACCGACTTCAGACTTCGGTCGACCAGTCGGTCGACCGGCTGAAGCCAGATCAGAATATGTTAAGGGATTAAAAACTTGGTATTTTGGCTAAAATAAAATCCCATAAAATCATGAAAAATCTACAAAAATAGTTTTAACACTATACTTTGAAAATCAAACATGCTTGAACAAAATCAAGACATGTTACAAATAATTTGAACTATTTTTGTAACTTAGAAAATTTGGCTTAACACAAAAACTGTATTTTCCAAATTGATTTTTCCAAAACTTATTTTTCCAAACTTCTCCAAATACAAAAACAAGATATTTAAACTCTTTTAAAGCATAGTGTGTATGGATATGATCCACTACACAAACATGGTGAAATATCTATGTTTTTGACATTAAGCTCTAAATTCGGTTTTGGTTAAATACACATGAATACCAAAAACCAAACCGGTATTTTTCAAAAAGAAAACTCTTTTGTATTTTTCCAAAATAAAATTCTTTTATGAAAAACTTATCTAAATCAAGAGTGTGTGTGCATATGGTATACTTGAGCAATCCACCAACTATTCTATCCTTTACATTTTAACTAAAAACAAAATCTTATAAAAACAAACCTAGACACAAGTCTTCATGAAGTCTTCTCATCTTCTTGACTTGGTCCAAACTTGATCCAACGAGCTCGACTCCTCTTGAGTACTTGATGTGGTCTTGATGCATAGGCTCGTGAATCAAACCGTGCTAGCTCCAAAACTTGACTTTAAATCCTTTGTTGAAGCTACACACCTACTAAGATCTTGATCACAAATCTGAAACTAAATAAACACAAGATCATTAGTACTATAACTACATGAGTTGATCATCATCAAAACTAGAGTGATCGGCCTTTGGGCCAACACGATGAAGCTCTTGATCTCTGTCACGGACTTCAGACTTGGCCAATCCTTCACCGCCTGAATCTTGCTGGGATCCACGAGATTCCTTCCTTAGAGACAACATGGCCCAAGAATGCTATACTCTCCAGTCAGAACTCACACTTGCTAAGTTTGGCATGAAGCTGCTCAAGTCGGAGCGTCTGTAGCACAACCCTCAGATGCTCCGCATGCTCCTCTTCATTCTTGGAAGAGACTAAAATATCATCAATGAACACCAACACAAACTTATCCAAATAGGGTAAGAAGATTCTATTCATCAAGTCCATAAAGACTGACCAGGAACTCGTAATGACCATAGCGAGTCCTAAATGCCGTCTTCTGGATGTCTTCCTTCTTCACCTTCAACTAATGGTACCCCGACTGCAGATCTAACTTAGAAAATACTTGGGCTCCATGAAGTTGATCAAAGAGATCATTAATCATCGGCAAAGGGTACTTGTTCTTAATGGTGACTTTGTTCAATTCTCTGTAATCAATACACAATCTCTTGCCACCATCCTTCTTGTTTGCCAACAACACTGGTGCTCCCCAAGGTGAAGTACTCGTCTAATCAGACCCTTTCTCGAATACTCCAGCAGCTGCTCCTTCAATATAGCCAACTCAGTTGGTGCCATCCGGTACGGTGCTTTAGAGATGGGAGTCGCTCCTGGAATAATGTCAATAGAGAACTCCACAACTCTGTCAGGTGGAAGTCCTGATATCTCCTCAAATACATCCAGGAATTCATTCCATACTGACACCGTCTTCTTCTTATCTTCTATAGTGGCACAATCCAGTTGATCTTTCTTCCGGAGGGACTTGCGTTCTCCAAAAAACTGAAACTCCGGTTGGTGTGGAATCCTGAAGATCACCTTCTTATTCCAACAGTCGATCACCGCATGATACTTGCTGAGCCAAGTCATGCCTAGGATCACATCGTACCCTCCAGTGTCCAGTACGAACATGTCGGCTTTCAACTTCCTACCACACAGCTCCACATTGCACGCCTTGCAAATCTTGTTAGTAATGACTACCCCATTCCCCATACTAATTTCCCATTGGTCACCCATACATACTAGGGGTATAGAATGCAAAGCAATAAATCTACTGGATATGAAGCAATGCGATGCACCGGAGTCAAAGAGTGATGAGACTGGAACTGAGTGGACCAAGATTGTACCTGCTGTTGGCCCAAAAGGTTACACTCTCTATTTGTATAAGTTTTGATGATAACAAAACACATAGAAGCTATTTGGTACTAATAAGTTATTTTAGAATGAGTTTCAGGTTTGAACAAGTATTGATGGCTTCAAGCATATTGCAAGTTAATTGCGCTAAAAGCATGTTGATAGATTGATGGCGCAAGAGAACTCTTTATAGGAGAGGAGGCTCTAGCTCGGCAATGTGGTTCAGAGACTTCTTCTTTTAGTTTTTATATTTTTAGTTTGTTAAAGGATAGTGTATAGTGTTGAAGCTCAATTTTCCCCACACACAAGATTTTGCACATGTTTTTCAAAAGATATTTCTTCTTTATATAAAATATTTCTATAAACCTATTTTAATATGTGCAAACTCTATTTTATGTAGTGTACCAAGTCTTGACCAAATTTATTTTTTTGAAAATTATTAGATCTTCAAAAATATTCTGAAATATAAACTGTTTTGACCTGTTGCGGTCGACCGGACGGTCGACCGGCTCTGTTTCAGGTCAGAACGGTCGACCGAGCGGTCGACCGCAGTTCTGACCGTTGGGTGCGTGCATGTGTGCACGTTTCCCGGTCGACCGGGCGGTCGACCGGACCCCATATCGGTCGACCGTGCTTCGGCCGACTGAAAGCACCTTTGTCTCTGTTTGGGACGGTCGACCGGGCGGTCGACCGTGGGCTGGCAACGGTCATATATTTTTGAAAACCGGTCGATTGTGAGCTAATTTTCAGCCTTAACGGCTAGTTTTTTAAACACGTTTTAAAACGTGTTTTTCTTCTCCAAACGAATTTTAGGGCTGGATTTGGGTCTAATCTTTCCTGATTATTCATAATAACAGTTTACCTTTTAGTCCCTACATTTATCCTATAAATAGGGATGATTAGGGTTGAGAAGAACACAACAATTTTTGCAAAAGAAATCAAAGTTTGAGTCTATTCAAAAGAAGTTTTTGCTCTCAGTTTTGCGCTCCAAATTCTCTCTTTTCTCTGAAGTTTTTGATTCAAAACTCTCTTCAATTTCATTTTATTTTTCACTTACAAAACTTGAGCTTCAATCCTATACATTATTCTCTAAGGTTTTTGTAAGGGAAAAGTTTTTCAAAAGAGAGTTTGTGGTCTTTTGATCACCAAGATATTATTGTATTTTGGCTCCACTACCTCTGGACTAGAGGAGTGTGATTGAGGAGTTGGGTACTCTCTTGTGGTTGTAATCCTTTGTGGAAGTTATAGTGGTTCGAAAATCCTTCTGGGTGAAGGCGGGGACGTAGAGTTGGGTGCTCGAATCTCGAAACAAATCTCTGTATTTGCGATTGGTTTATTTGTGTTATTTACTTGCTTTCCATTCATTATTATATTGTCAATCAATACTCTCACAACAGGATTGCATTGTGCACCTCAAACTCTTATTTAGAGGAATCACGAGGAAGAAGTTCAGAGCCCTTCACGGGGTATTCGGCTTCTAATCTTGTTTCGGGTGATCGTTGCATCATATCATTTTAAATTTGTGCATTGATTAGCATTATCACCTATTCACCCCCTCTCTAGGTGATTTCAATTGGTATCAGAGATAGGACTCTAGTTTTTGGCTTCACATCCTTAGAGAGATCCTAAAATTTGCTAATCACTATTTTCATATCTTCATTCATACACTAGTAAAGATGGCCGATAACATTAAAACCCTTCCCAAATTTGATGGACTCAACTTTCCCATATGGAAAGTTAGGATGACCATTTTTCTACAATCTCTAGGTAGTCTAGTTGCTAAGTCCTTGACCAAGCCTTATAGTAGACCCGAAAGTGAGGAGGACACTTGGTCCGAACTTACCTTCAAGGAATTTGATGCTAATTCAAAGGCTCAAAATGCCCTACTTTTAGCTTTGAATGAGGATGACTTAACACGGGATCCATTGCAAATCCGCCTATGAGATTTGGCAACACTTATTGGTCACTCATGAGGGAACATCACAAGTCAAGAGAGCTAAAATAGATCTCTTGCGTTCCCAATATGAAAGTTTTAAAATGCTAGAAGATGAATCTATTGATGATATGATTACCAAGTTTACTAAGATTACAAATGCTCTTTCTTCTCTAGGTGATGAAATAAGCAACGACCAAAAGGTGCGTAAAGTGATTCGTGCTCTTCCTTCGTCATGGGAAATCAAAGCTACCACCTTGAAGGAGTTGAATGACAAAGACGAGATGGAGCTCATAAGTCTTATTGGAAATCTTAAGACTCATGAGATGGAGAAGAAGGCTAGAGAAGATGCGGTACCTCAAAAGAAAAAGTCTATAGCTTTCAAGTCTTCCTCCACCAACTACGATGATGAAGAAGATGAAGAAGATGATGAAGAGCTATCTCTCCTTGTGAGAAATGTAAAGAAAATGTACCGCAAGAATAAGCTCAACTATAGAAGGCGATGGGAAGGGAAGGAGGAGAAAAGGATCAAATGCTACAACTGTCAGAAACCCGGACCATCATGGCCGATTGTCCAGATTTCAAGAAAAAGATATCCTCCTTGAAGCAAAAGAAGCCGGTTGAAAAGAAGGTGTACAAAGCCACTTGGGATTCGGAAAGTGAATCCGAAGATGAAGTCGACACGGCAAATGTGTGTTTCATGGCAAACACACCTAAGGCAACAACCCAACCACTTGATGATGAAAATGAAATAAGTAAAGAATTATTATTACAAGCTTTTGTTGAACTTTCAGAAAGTTTTGATGATAAAAAGGAAGAATGTTCAAAATTGAAAAAGGAAAATGAAATGCTTAAAAATCAAATTACCATTTCTTCAAAAGAAAAAGATGAATTATCTTCTATTCTTATTTCAACACAAAATGACTTTGATGCCTATAGAGTTGCTTGTAAAGCTAAATATCCTAAAATCGATGAAAATGAGTTTTTCATGTTAAAAACTAGAATAAATGATTTAGGAAATGTTTTAAAAGAATGTGCTTTTAATAATACTAAATTAGAAGAAATGTTTTCAAAGAAGCATATGCATTCTACTCATGCTAAACATGATAAAATATCTCATGCCAAAACTCCACATGTTCATCATGTCAACACATCACATGTCAATCATGCTAAAACACCTCATGCTCACAAATCACATGTTCATAAACCACATGCTCATTATGCTTTTAAATATGCAAGAATTTATAAATGTACTTATTGTGGCCGGAATGGTCATTTAGCTAAATTTTGTTATGATCATATAAATAGTACATATAAT
Organism: Agave tequilana; assembly: GCA_038442645.1. Lineage (NCBI taxonomy): Eukaryota > Viridiplantae > Streptophyta > Magnoliopsida > Asparagales > Asparagaceae > Agave > Agave tequilana. The sequence continues at coordinate 18,890 of JAVJIF010027088.1, forward strand.
CTTGTTTGGGTTCGAAACTCTAACGCTTTAGGACCCAAGAAAATTTGGGTACCAAAATCAAGCCTTAAATTATTTGATATAGGTACACACCAAGACTCCAAGACGTAAGGAGCGGTGGTACCTTGATAGTGGTTGTTCAAGGCATATGACATGGGACATCAACAATTTTACAACCCTATCAAGGAACGTTGAAGGTGGCACCGTCACCTTCGGAGATGACTCCAAGGGCACCATCATCGGTATAGGTAACATTAAGATTGGTGCATCTCCTTTAATTGAAAATGTAGTTCTTGTTGATAGGCTTAAACATAATTTGCTTAGTATTAGTCAACTATGTGATTGTGGTCTCAAAGTTGTGTTTGATGAATCTTCTTGCAAAATTTTTTATTGTAAAACCAATGATTGTATTCTCACTGGATTTCGTGAAATAATGTCTATATTATTGATATGCTTAATTTGGATTGCTCTACTAAATGTTTAAATGCTTTTGATGAGATTTCATGACTATGGCATAGAAGATTAGGACATGCATCTTTTGATCACCTTGCTTTCTAAGGAATCGGTGAAGGGTATTCCTTATTTGAAGTTTGAAAAAGACCGCATTTGTGGTGCGTGCCAACTTGGGAAACAAACCAAGTCTTCTTTCAAACCAATCAAAGATATCATGTCATCTAGGCCTTTAGAATTGATTCACATGGATCTTTTTGGACCAACTAAAACTAAAAGCTTAAATGAAAATAGATATATTTTTGTTTTAGTCGATGATTTTTCTCGTTTCACTTGGGTTTTCTTTTTGGAGCATAAAGATCAAACTTTTTCGCATTTTAAGATTTTTCGAAAGAGGGTTGAAAAAGAAAAAGGATTTTCGATTTTATGGATAAGAAGTGATAGAGGTGGTGAGTTTGTCAACCAACTCTTCATGACCTATTGTGATGAAAAGGGAATTAAGCATGAAATGTCATGTCCTAGAACTCCACAACAAAATGGAGTAGTCGAACGGAAGAATAGAACTCTTCAAGAAATGGCTAGGACTATGATAAGTGAATATGGGCTCCCTCAATACTTATGGGCCAAGGCCGTAAATACCGCATGCTACATATCAAACCGTATTTATTTGTGTAAAAATACTTTCAAAACCTCTTTTGAAATTTATCATTTAAGAAAACCAAATGTTTCATACTTTAAAGTTTTTGGATGCAAGTGTTTTGTTTTGAACACCAAAGATAATTTGGGTAAATTTGATGCTAAGGCTTATGAAGCAATCTTTGTTGGTTATTCTAGTACTAGCAAAGCATATAGAGTGTTCAATAAATCATCTCATACTATTGAAGAATCTATGCATGTTAAATTTGAAGAATCTAATGCTATTGTTGAGAATGTTGTAGAGATTGACTCATTTGGTGAGGACATGGAGAAAATATCCTTGAAGGACTCACCCATCCAAGAAGACAAGCAAGAACCCATTGGTGAAGTTCAAAAGGTTGAAGTGGAAAAATCACAACCACTTCCTAAAGATTGGAGATACGCCTCAAATCATCCCAGAGATCTCATCATAGGTGATGTGTCAAAAGGGATAACCACTCGCTCCAAACTCCATGATTTGTGTGGGAATTATGCTTTCATATCTCATTTTGAACCCAAAAACATCCTCGAAGCCGAGGGTGACTCATATTGGTTGCTAGCTAAGCAAGAAGAGCTCAATCAATTTGAGCGCAACCAAGTTTGGCACCTTATTCCTAGACCTCATGATAGACCAATAATTGGTACTAAGTGAATTTTTAGGAACAAGTTGGATGAGTCAGGAAATGTTATTAGGAATAAGGCTAGGTTAGTGGCCCAAGGTTACACTCAAGTTGAAGGAATCGACTTTGAGGAGACCTTTGCACCCGTAGTACGGCTAGAAGCCATACGGATCACACTAGCTTATGCATCTTATAAAAATTTTAAACTTTTTCAAATGGATGTAAAAAGTGCATTTTTAAATGGTTTTATTGATGAGTAAGTTTATATTGAACAACCTCCCGGTTTTGTGGATCATGTAAATCCAAATTTTATTTTCAAGCTAGATAAAGCATTGTATGGTTTAAAACAAGCTCCAAGAGCTTGGTATGAAAGGCTTTCTAGTTTTCTTCTTTCAAATGATTTTGTTAAAGGCAAAGTAGACACCACATTATTTACTAAACATGTTGATAGTGACATTCTTATAGTTTAAATATATGTTGATGATATAATCTTTGATTCTACTAATGAGTTACTTTGCAAGAAGTTTGAACAATGTATGCAACGTGAATTTGAGATGTCATTGAAGGGTGAATTAAACTATTTTCTTGGACTCCAAATCAAGCAAATGCGTGATGGGATTTTCATATGTCAAGCCAAGTACTCCAAGGAACTCATCAAGAAATTTGGGCTTGAAGACTCAAAAATTTGCAACACTCCCATGGCCACCACCACCAAGCTTGATAAGGATGACCAAGGTAAGTGTGTTGATATTAAATTATATAGAAGCATGATTGGTAGTTTGTTGTATTTAACGGCTAGTAGGCCGGATATTATGTTTAGTGTGTGTTTTTGTGCTAGATTCCAATCGTGTCCCAAAGAATCTCATTTAATTGCGGTAAAACGCATTATTCGTTATGTTAAGGGCACTATTGGAATGGGTCTTTGGTATCCGAAAATCGGAGAATTCTCAATGACGAGTTTTTCGGATGCCGACTATGCGGGTTGTAGAGTGGATAGGAAGAGTACTAGTGGAATATGTCAATTTCTTGGTAATTGTCTTGTTTCATGGTCTTTCAAGAAACAAAATTCAGTAGCCCTCTCAACCGCCGAGGCGGAGTATGTTGCGGCAGGGGCTTGTTTTGCTAAGTCCTTTGGATGAAACACACTCTCCTTGATTATGATTTGCATTATGACCACATAAAAATATTTTGTGATAATACTAGTACTATTCATATGACTAAGAATGCAAATCAACATAGTAAGACCAAGCACATTGAGATTCGATATCACTTTCTTAGAGATCATTTTGAGAAAGGTGATATTGATATTGATTATTTTTCTTCCGATTTTCAACTTGCCGATATTTTTACTAAACCACTTGACTATAATAGATTTTTTTTTATATGTGGTGAACTAAATGTTTGTGTTGTTGAATAAGGAAGTTTTCTTGCTAATATATCCCTTTTGATGTATGACAAAAAGGGGGAGAAATATGTGTTTTATGGGTTATGATTTGGTGTTTTAGATTTGGTGTTTTATGGTTGCTTTGTGATTTATGGTTGCTTTCAAAAAAAAAAAATTCAACAATTCAAAATTTTCTCATAATGAATTATTTTATACTTGTTTAAATAGAGCATTATTTGAGGGGGAGCTTTTACCTCTCTTTTATACTTGTGTTATAACCTATATGTTTTGTCATCATCAAAAAGGGGGAGATTGTTGGCCCAAAAGGTTACACTCTCTATTTGTATAAGTTTTGATGATAACAAAACACATAGAAGCTATTTGGTACTAATAAGTTATTTTAGAATGAGTTTCAGGTTTGAACAAGTATTGATGGCTTCAAGCATATTGCAAGGTTAATTGCGCTAAAAGCATGTTGATAGATTGATGGCGCAAGAGAACTCTTTATAGGAGAGGAGGTTCTAGCTCGGCAATGTGGTTCAGAGACTTCTTCTTTTAGTTTTTATATTTTAGTTTGTTAAAGGATAGTGTATAGTGTTGAAGCTCAATTTTCCCCACACACAAGATTTTGCACATGTTTTTCAAAAGATATTTCTTCTTTATATAAAATATTTCTATAAACCTATTTTAATATGTGCAAACTCTATTTTATGTAGTGTACCAAGTCTTGACCAAATTTATTTTTTTGAAAATTATTAGATCTTCAAAAATATTCTGAAATATAAACTGTTTTGACCTGTTGCGGTCGACCGGACGGTCGACCGGCTCTGTTTCAGGTCAGAACGGTCGACCGAGCGGTCGACCACAGTTCTGACCGTTGGGTGCGTGCATGTGTGCACGTTTCCCGGTCGACCGGGCGGTCGACCGGACCCCATATCGGTCGACCGTGCTTCGGCCGACTGAAAGCACCTTTGTCTCTGTTTGGGACGGTCGACCGGGCGGTCGACCGTGGGCTGGCAACGGTCATATATTTTTGAAAACCGGTCGACCGTGAGCTAATTTTCAGCCTTAACGGCTAGTTTTTTAAACACGTTTTAAAACGTGTTTTTTCTTCTCCAAACGAATTTTAGGGCTGGATTTGGGTCTAATCTTTCCTGATTATTCATAATAACAGTTTACCTTTTAGTCCCTACATTTATCCTATAAATAGGGATGATTAGGGTTGAGAAGAACACAACAATTTTTGCAAAAGAAATCAAAGTTTGAGTCTATTCAAAAGAAGTTTTTGCTCTCAGTTTTGTGCGCAAAATTCTCTCTTTTCTCTGAAGTTTTTGATTCAAAACTCTCTTCAATTTCATTTTATTTTTCACTTACAAAACTTGAGTTTCAATCCTATACATTATTCTCTAGGGTTTTTGTAAGGGAAAAGTTTTTCAAAAGAGAGTTTGTGGTCTTTTGATCACCAAGATATTATTGTATTTGTGGCTCCACTACCTCTGGACTAGAGGAGTGTGATTGAGGAGTTGGGTACTCCCTTGTGGTTGTAATCCTTTGTGGAAGTTATAGTGGTTCGAAAATCCTTCTGGGTGAAGGCGAGGACGTAGAGCTGGGTGCTCAAACCTCGAAACAAATCTCTGTGTTTGCGATTGGTTTATTTGTGTTATTTACTTGCTTTCCATTCATTATTATATTATCGATCAATACTCTCACAACAGGATTGCATTGTGCACCTCAAACTCTTATTTAGAGGAATCACGAGGAAGGAGTTTAGAGCCCTTCACGGGGTATTCGGCTTCTAATCTTGTTTCGGGTGATCGTTGCATCATATCATTTTAAATTTGTGCATTTTTTAGCATTATCACCTATTCACCCCCCTCTAGGTGATTTCACCTGCCACTACTTCCCCAGATACCTCAGCTTCCTCAGTTGTCAAGTTGTAGGCCTGGCCTCTCCCGCGGCCTACTTCGGTCCTGGGTCCCCTCTGAGCCTGACCCAGAGTCCGACGCTGGGGAGGAAGTAGAGCTCCTCTGCCTACTGGTCCTGGATTCCTCATCAGTGGTGCTGAATATGTTGGGGAGCTACTCGAGCTGGAAGTGCTGGTGGTGCCACTCGCGCTGGAAGTGCTGGTGGTGCTGGAGCTGCATTCCAGGTCTTCTTGAATGGGCACTCTCCCACTGAGTGGTTGCCAGATTCGCATGTCAAACACAGCCCATTGGCCATACGGCAGTTCCGCTGATTGTGTCCGGGCTTCTGACAGTATCCACACACAAGCTACTGAGAAGGAGGCTGAAAAGGCCGCTTGGCTACTGGGGCACCAAAAGATCTGACTGGATTCCCTCTGTTCACTTGCTGGAATTGACGCTTCATAGGCTTGTACTGCAGCTCAATTCTCCTCTTCTTCTCCAATCCCTGCTCCACATCACGAGCTATAGAAAGAACTTGTGAGTATGTCTTCAGCTGGTGGGGTATAAGCAACATCTGGATATCCACCCTCAATCCTTGCTGAAATCTGCTAGCCCTCTTCTCCTCGTCAGCTACCATATACGGTGCAAACTGACTAAGTCTCAGGAATTCAGCAGCATACTCATCCACCGATCGATTCCACTGCTGCAGCTTGATAAACTGCTCCTCCATCTCCTTCTGAGCTGTAGCAGGGAAAAATCTCTCATAGAAGCCCTTCGAGAACTGGTCCCAAGAGATGGGCTTCTCCAGCCTCGCCTCTTCGGCTAGCCACCAAGTCCTCGCCACATCTTTCAGCTGGATCTTGGCCACTTCCACCTGATTCTCACCAGGAATTCTGGCCGCCTTCAGAAGATCAGTCATGTCGATCAACCACTGCTCTGCATCCAGGGGCTTCTCCGTGCCCGAAAATTCTGCCGGCTGCAACCTCCTGAAATCTGATATAGTACTCGGCCTCTGCTCCCGGGGTGCAGTCAGCAATCCTTGTCGCAAGAGCTCTGTCTGCTGCTGCTGGCTATTCATCATCCCCTGGAGTATACTCATCATGTCGTTCTCCCCGTATGGACCTTCACGGGAAGTGCCGGGACCGTTACGTGTCCCCCGTCTCTACATATTCGAGCCGACTGAAAAGGTGACGGAATATGAGATTTTAGGAATCAAGGGATAGATTTCAAGGAAAGAATAGATAACTTCGTACTTGTGATTGGAATGTATAGCAATGACTCGTGTGACTCAGTCGCAAATTAACCCAACATTAATTTGCAGACTGGTTGTACTGAAGGTGTGAGAGCCTAGGCTCTGATACCAACCTGTGGCGCCCCGATCCGGCGGGTACGGGGATGCCACTACGACGTACATACGCAGGGCGATGGTACCATCACGTATGTACGCTAAGCATCAATACAACACAATACAGGGATCAGAGTGCGGGAATACGTGATGTTATACATTCCAACACAAAATAGTACAAGTACTTAGTCATCACAAATAGTGACATAATATTACATCAATATTACATCACTAGATAGTACAAAAGTAGACTGTACAGGGTACAAAAGATAATAACTCACGAGCTGGAAAAGAGAATCTCGCGAGCGGGGAAAGACGGGACGAAGCTACGGCTGATCTGCCCGCTCCTCGAAGTAGGCCTGGTCCTCAGCTGAAGGGTCCACCTCGGTCCAACCTGATAAATCTGAACATACAAATCAGGGTTGTTAGTGGGCAACCCAGCGAGTTCAAAAAGAAGCCAAGTGGCAAGTAAGCAATAATAAGTGTAGCAGGTCAAATATCATGTAATCAAATCACCAAGCATGGAATAACAACAATGAATAGTAAATAAGGAATGACAATAAAATATATGAAATTAAATTATCAAGTTATTATTAAGACTCGTTCAATTTGTATGTTTCGGTATATGGCCGGTGCCATATACTTCCGCATACAAATCAAGCGAGGTTGGTTATTGGAAATTGATGGGGAACGACGAACCATGTTTAGAATGGGTCCCGTGCATGCCCGGGACAACGGTCCAGGAGTATCCTGTACTGAGCCGAAACGTACCGCTAGGCACCGGGACTTACTATATGCCCGAAGGTCTTAGTATACGCCCAAACAGGAATAGAGTGTCACCGTTCCCTACAGGATATACCCAGGGGATTATAGCACACCCGGCAGGCAGGCAAGGGGGTAGGGGTGCCTATACACCCCTCGAAAACGCCTGGTGGCCTCCAGGTCGAATCCAACAGGAATAGTTGTACAGCATATGTGTGGCCACCATAAACACAGAAGCTATATCGATACCCATCAATTTCTCCCATCCCGGTGTAAGTTGTTTAAATATAATAGAGTCTCAAATAATAATGTTCACGGGGAATTCACAAAAGTCCAATATCCATGGTTATCCTATTAAGGGGGTCAACAGGTGTATAATATCAGGAGTAATGTCAGGAGCCTCCCTATTTCAGGGGTTCAAGTATACACGAGTACAGGAGTTCAGGAGTACCAAATATCTGGTAATAATATAATAGTCATGCCAAGTCCCGGTAAAAGTGATAGTCATGAATATGTCATATAATACAGGTATCAGGGGTGGAAGTGTCCGGTCAAGGGTCATGATGTCAAGTCAATGTACTTGTACCACATGAAAGCATGTCATATACCGGGTGTCAGGAGCAGGTGTCAAGTATGACGTATGTCAAATACTGGTGTCTAAATATCAAGTGTCGTGGAACAGGTATCAAGTATAACATATCAAGTGTCGGGTAAATACCGAGTACAACATCATTTATTAACTCGCATAGCTTGGTATCATGTACTAAAACTACAGTAGCAAGTGCCAGGCATGTTAAAATATTCACATATCAATATCATGCTATAATCATTAGAGTGGTAGTTATTAAGCATAAAATAAACACTCGCCTGAAACCGGGATGAAATACCGGTTAAAAATCCGCGAAACCCGCGAACCGTACGAGCAATCTACTAGCCTATAGTTATATATTAAAATATATAAATATAAATATAAATATATAAATATTGGAGAGGGAGTGAGAGAGGAGAGAGAGAGGAGAGAGAAAGTTGTAGGAAGGAGAGAGAGAGAAAGAGAAAGAAAATCTGGTATTTTTAGAAAAGGATTATGAATTAAAAGGGGAGGGGGTAGGGTTGTAAATATAGGGAAGTAATTTAAGGGAGAGGTGGAGGGCATTTTAGGGAATGAGGAAATATGGTTTTATTTAGGGAAAAGAAAGAGAAAAGAAAGAAAGAAAGAAAGAAAAAAGGAATTAAAGAAGGAAAGAAGGAAGAAAGAAAGAAAGGAAAAATGGAGGGGAGTGGGGGGTGGCCGGCCGGCCACCGGCACCGGCGCCGGTGGTGGTGGGGCGCGCACGCGGCCTAGGGGAGGGGAGGTGGAGTGGTGGAGTTGTTTGGTTGGGTTGTTGTTGGTGGAGGTGGTGATGGTAGTTGGTGGGGGTGGTGGTTGTGGTGATAGTTGGAGGTGGTGGGGAGTTAGAGGAGGAGGAGGAGGTGATGATGGGGTGGTTGGAGTGGTGGAATTGGTGGAGGTGACGGTGAATTTTAGAGGAGGAAGGGTGGTGGTGGTGATGAGTTATGATGAAATTGGAGGTGTTGGGGGTTTGTTGGAGGTTGAAGGAGGTGGTGGAGTGGAGAGGAGGGGTTGGTGAATGGATGGCCAGCCTAGGGGCGGCCGGCGGTGGTGGTGGTGATGGTGGATGCGGCGGCCATGGAGAGGAGGAAGATGGGTTTGATTTTTTTTTGAAGGAGATGGAATTTTCTTTTGAATTTTGAAATGAAAAGGAAAAAGGAAGAAGTAAGGTTAAATAGAGAATGGAAGGAAAATGGAATGATGAATGGGGATGGGGGTAAGGAGAGGGGCTGCAGCAGCAGCCCATCATGGCTCTGTTGCTGCTGCTGCGGCTGTGGAGGAGGCACAAGGTATGGGGGAAAGTCAAAGGGGGGAGAAAGAAAAGAAAGAAAATTAAAGAAAAAAGAAAAAATTAAGGAAAAAGAAAGAAAATTAGTTTAAAATTTTTATTATTAAATAATTAATTTATTATAATATCTGGGAGTACAAAGTAGGAGAATAGAGAAGGAAAAAGCAAGAAAAGAAATTGTCGGTAATAATATTATTATAATTTAATAGGGCGAAAATTCGACTATTTCAGAAACGTTCTGAAAAATTCTCAAAAATAAAAAATAATTTTAAGATGCACGGTGAAATCAGATTTGAGAAATTCGATCTAGTTTTCAAATTAAAAATTCTGAAATCTTTCGGCGATACTAGCCGACACCAGAATCGGTCAAATTTTGATAAATTTAGAAAAATCTCAAAAAATGTTTTTTAGATAGAAAATGAAATTCTAATAAGTAATGTGAAAGCTGTTTCTGAAAATTCAATCCCGTTTGAAAACTAAAAATCTGAGAATCAGTCAGCGATGTCGAACGATACCGGTTTTGGAGATTTTGTAGAAAAATTCTGAAAAATTCCAGAAAATCATGAAAAATATAAAATATTAGAAAATAGTGTCTGAAACTGAAATCGGTCAAATCGGACTACCAGAAAGTCAAGTCGGGTAACAAGCTGGTACCAGGTTCCCTGTCCGGGTCAGGGCTAACTCTAGGTCTGAGAATTCAGATCCGATACACAATAACCTAAGTAATCACAACCCAAAAACAAATACTGGAAGAAAATTGAACAATACGGTCGAAAAATTTTGGGACACGTATCAGGGTACGTATCCCGGGAACGGGGTGCTACAGTCTATTCCCTCTAACTCGCTTTCCATCATTCCAATGTGTCCTTTTTAGTGGTGAAATTAGAGAGGTCAATATTTTTATCATTTTAGCTATCATCTTCTCCAACTTGTTCATCATTTTCCTCTTCCTCTTTTTCTCTCCACCACTCTTTACAAATTCATTCTCGTTATCACACAATATTATTGGTGCAACATAAATACCTAGAAATATGAGCTCATCCTCGTACATCTTCTCAAAACTTGAATTAACTATATCTTTTGGAGGTATGTAACTAACCAAGGTATCTCTAATCGAATCATCCAAACAGTTAAGTTCATCTTCAAAAAGGTTTTCAAAACTTTGGTAGATTTGAGGTTCTTGATAATTGCACCCAATTATAGGATAGGATGTAAAAGATGATAGATTAGGGTGGGGATAGTCATGATAATTTGAAAAAGAGGTTGATGAATGGAAAGATGGTCTTGACCTATCAACTGAATTGTACCCAAATGAATTTGGATAGGCCATGGGGAATTTTTTATGATTATTTATGAAAAATAAAGAAGAAAAATTAACCAATTAGTAAATAAAAAAATACCGTTTCCTCCCCAGCAACGGCGCCAAAATTTGATTACCAAAAAAACAGAGATAAATTAAAGAGTTAAAAGGATGTTATTTGAATGTCAGTTAAATCTCTACCTTTCATAATTTATCCGCGGTAGAAAGGGCTATGTGGGTCGAATCCACAGGGAAGAATGCGATAGAAGCTTTTTGGTATCTCCTTAAACACTAAGTTAGTGGTTAGTAGTTAGTTGCCATGAGAGAAAATTAGCTAAGCATGTAAAAGGAGTTAGAGAGAAAAAACAAGTAGAGATAAAGAGAGAACCTTTCATAGAGTGTCACCCTCAATTACAAGCACTCTTGCTTTCATCCTATGTACTACTCTCTTTCCTATTACATGATCTATAAGAAATGAAAAATACAAAAGGGGAAGAAGAAGAACAACTAATCCTAAACAACCCTAAAAACTACATACATGGAAATGAACAACCCTAAAACTCTCCTCAAAACTCCTAACCACAGAGCTCTAGAAATCTCAAAAGGGGCACCAGGGAGAGTGCACGTAGTGGTGCGTCGAAACTCGACGCACGACTCCACAGTATGGCCGCGGAAACATGGATATGGCCGCGTTTCCACGGCCATAATGTGGTCGCGCGCACGACGCCGCCTGTCACGTCTTTCTGGTTTGTCCCCCTGTCGGTATGTACTACTAATTTCTGAACAACTTCACCCTGTTTTGGCAGATCAGCCTTCCAAAGTCAATGGCTATTTTTATAGGCTTTAAATCACAAAATAAATGGGATTTTTGGGCTTCTTCTTCATTCCACACCATTGACCTAGGAACATATAAGAGAGTTGTTATTAACAGAATTTAATATTGAATAAATGTGAAGATGTGCTATGAAATATGAAATTTTAGAGACTAATCAATTAGCTAGTACACCTGTTCACCTTCCCTCTAGGTGCACTTCAAATTGAAGGTTTTGGGGCACCATCTTAAAAGACTAGTCTTCTAAGTAGAGTTGCTCAAATCCTTATATACGCATGACCATCCCTATGTCCAGCCGATGTAGGACTATTTGTTCCACCCAAAAATCCCAACAAGAATAAAATTATGCATATCGAAGCATGTAAATCGACTCAATAAAATTATCATAGTACACATGATTAAATTCTTTAACAACATGGTTTTTTTAGAAACATGAGCGATAGAAGTAGCAGGAACAAATCACACATTATTTTATTAATTTGACTGAAAAGCATGAGTAAAAGCAAAAAACACAATTTGATTCATGAATTATTGGGAAAATTTATTGATTTGAAGCTACTTAATTAAAATAATAATAAATAATCAAAATCTGAATCAGAGTAAATAAAGCATTAGGGAAAAAGAGTCTAGCTTGATGATCGAGGCGTGTAGGGTACTATCCTAAGAATCAAATTGCTCTTTCTTTTCAGGGCTTCGTGGCAGTGACTCCGGAGATAGAATGACCCACGGTCAGGCGACCTTTTTCTCGTCGGCATGAACTCCAAGAAGGTTTTTGCAAATACTTCTAAAGCTTTTTGGGAATCAATAGAGATTGAAAGTCTAAAAGAGAAGAAATCTGAGAGTGAGAGAGAGGAAGAGAGTTGTATTGATTTTTCTCCAGTATATTTTCACTCTAACGGAGGTGGTATTTATAGGCTCATGAAAGAACTTGTTAGGTTTAAAATTAGACACATGGGGAAAATGTGTATAATAATTTGCCATATTTAAAATATATTTAATTGGCTGGAAATTGATTGATTGCATGATAGACACAATTAAAATGTGTTTAATTGATTGGCAATTAATTAGTTACATGTTGATCACAATTGAAATGTATTTAATTGGTTGGCTTGCACGTTGATCATATTTGAAATTAGCTGGCAATTAATTGCAAGCTTTCACAATAAAAACAAGTCAAAAAATAAAAAAGAAAAAAGAGGTGAAAGAATATATTAATTCAAATCAAGTTTTTAATTACAATACTCCAACAGTAACGTCTACAAAGTTGACATGCTATCCCGACATGCAAAGTATAGATTTGTGCTAGTTATACATGCATTCCTTTATTATATTACATGCACCTACTACCCTCCTTCCCTTCACTTCACTGCTTTCTCTCTCTATATATATAACTAGTCTTCTATAGCCTATGAATCATAATTTATTTAAAAAGCAACTTAACTAAGTGAAGTGGTTAATTTTTCATTATTTGAATATCTAGCATCACGTGAGCATTGCACAGAGTGTTTGTTAATATGTAGAACAATTTTTAGCCCTCGTTTAGCAATAAACAAGGGGGGAATTCCAAAATTCAAATAGAAAAATCTATAACTACATTCATTTTTACATAATAGAAAATAATAGCTAGAAAATTATAAACAAAAATTAATCTCTAAATAATAGAAGAATCTAATAACAAAAACAGTCACTATTCGCAAAGAAAATATAGGAAGAAAATTTCAAAAAGAATGAAAATATTGTATAGAGTATTAGTGATTCTCATATAGTATGATTGAAATAAAGCTTATTTTGGAGGAATTTAGTGCACTTGATGCATAGGTAAATCTCAAAAGTGCATGAGTTTCGATCCTCTCACTAATTAACATGTGTAGATTAAGATGTACGGAGCAGATCATTGAAAGAATGACCCATCAGTAATCAACATAGTACCCATTGTAGATGGTGATCTACACCAGATCCCATTTTCCTATGTATTGAGACAAAAAGATTTATAATGATCTTGCAGATTGCTATCTATAATAGATGTCATGTGAAGCACTTTAGCACCATCCTATACATCCTGATCCACACACGACAATTAATAATTGTTGGAATTGAAGAATAAAAAAGCAAATCTTTGAGCTGAATTATGGCAAGATCCGTTGATCGAATCAATTGGATGATGGTTGGAGTGTGTTCTCCTTCCATTGGGGATGAACGTGGTATATTTACATGTTCAATTCCGACTTCGAATGAATGAGATATTCAAGTCTAAAGATTGCCTAATTCAAAGCCAAAATGGGACTAAAGGTAGCTAAAAGCATTTAGTCCCACATTGGCCATGGGATGGAAGTTTGTGGTGTATAAATAGAGAAAATTGAGAACAAAGGGCGTGCCCTTTGGGTACTTGAAGTTTTCGCGCGCGATTGGGAGGGATCTATGCCCGCCCGCACATGTGTGCGCGCGCCAGCGCCGGTGCCGGGCTCGGGCCCGGGTCCGGGTTTGGGTTTGGGTTTGGGTTCCCTACCTGGCCTGGTTCTTTTTGAATCAGGTCTCAAGGGTATGGGCCACTCCGCTACCCAAACCAGACCCGACCTGCTATCCGGATCCAAAGCTCCAGTTGGACAGCCAACGGTCGCAACTGTTGGACAGCCAACAGGTGCGACTGTTGGGTCGAACCGTTGCAACGGTTCAGACCGAACCGTTGCAACCTTTCGTTGGGTTCGAACCTGTTGGCCCCTCCTGGAGCGCTATTTAAAGCGCTCCCATCTCTCAATTGAAAGACACCAACACCAAGACAAATACATCTCTCTCTCTCTTTCTATCTGATCTAAGTTCTGAAGCAAGTTCTGAACTGAGAAGTAGGAAAGCGACTTCCAGCGAGAAGTGGGAATCCGAAGCGACTTCCAAAGAAGATTCTGCGAAATTTGTTCTGAAAGAGGAATCAGAAAATTCAACAAATTTTGTTATAGAATTGTTGTCTGAATCTGGTACTTCTGAAGAAAAATATTCTTCAACCTTCCTTCGTCCTCAACAGTGGGTGCTACTCCAAAGTAAAGGCAAATATTCATTCGAAATTTGTCCTTGTACCGCTGCTTCAACGATCCTGTGGAAGGTACTGGTTGACTACGGTTCGACCGTACAGTGATTTGGTAGTGCTATCCAAATACCGTGAAGGAGTGTTGTATCTTGAGAGACCAGCGTCCATTATCCCGTTAGCACCGGTGCGGGGGACGTAATTGTCTTAAGGAGATTCACTCTAAGCGTACCTCACTCCAAATACTGTATAAGTGGATTAAGTCCTTTATACAGGTGATATACTTTACAGTATATCGAGACTGATTTATATTCAGTCTAATTGGTGTTTAACCAAGGAAGGAAATTGAAAGGTGGTTCTTAAATTAAGGAACGTTCTATTGAACGGAAAACCTCCCACCTGATATTTGCCGACCTGGCCAATTAGATTGTTGATATCTCAGTGATCTTGATTAGTTGTCAGATTGATTCCTGTTAAGCAGAATACCAACAATCTTAAGACAATTAGTATTAAAGTTTCTTACTTCTGTTCTGCTTGAACTTACAGAAAATGTCTGAGACTAATCAAGATAGCTCAAGAAAGACACCAAACATGCAAGCTTTGATGCCAAGTCCACTTCCTAACCCGAAGCCGGAGAAGCCAGGAAAATTTGATGGCACAGAATTCAAGAGGTGGCAACAGAAGATGCTCTTCTACTTGACCACTCTTCATCTGGCCAGATTCCTGCAAGAAGATCCACCAGAGCCTGCAACTGATGCATGGACTCAATGTGACTTCCTTTGCCGAAATTATATTTTAAATGGACTGGATGACTCTCTTTACAATGTCTACAGTCCTATCACAACGGCAAAGAAGTTATGGGCCAGTCTTGACAAGAAGTACAAGACTGAAGATGCTGGTACCAAGAAGTTCGTCGTAGGACGATTTCTGGAGTACAAAATGGTGGACAGCAAGACTGTAATCAGTCAGGTGCAAGAGTTCCAACTTATCTTGCACGAGATAGAAGCCGAAGGTATGATTCTTCCTGAAACTTTTCAGGTGGCTACTATCGTGGAGAAACTCCCACCTGCGTGGAGAGATTTCAAGAACTACCTGAAGCACAAGCGAAAGGAGTTGAAGTTGGAAGATCTCATTGTGAGGCTTCGAATCGAGGAAGACAACAGAAAGTCCGAAAAAAGAAGCAGTAAGAACTCATATGAAGCAAAAGCAAATGTGATCGAAAACTCAAAGGGGAAAGCGTCTACTTCCAAAGGCTTAAAGCGGAAGAAGACTTCCCAGGGGTACAAAGGCAAGGTCCAAGAAGGCAAGAACATGCACTTCAAGGGAACCTGCTACATCTGCAACAAAGAGGGGCATAAGGCGAATGAATGTCGCAGCCGTCTCAAAAAGAACAAGAAAAGCCACCCACAGGCAAACTTGACCGACCATGAGTCTCCAAGCCTTTCAGCTGTGGTGTCAGAAGTGAATCTGACAACCAGCAATAAGGATTGGTGGGTAGACACTGGGGCTACTCGGCACATCTGCTCTGAGAAATTATTATTCTCTGAATATCAAATACTGGAGCAAGATGAGCAACTATTCATGGAAAATTCAGCCGTCTCAAAGGTTGAAGGAAAAGGCAAGGTCATCCTGAAGTGGACATCGGGGAAAGAGCTTACTCTTAACGATGTGCTTCATGTTCCAGACATCCGCAAGAATTTGATCTCCGGATCAATACTTAGTAAGAAAGGATTTAGAATGGTTTTTGAATCCGATAAATTTGTACTTACTAAGGGAGGGATGTATGTGGGAAAGGGTTATCTTGTTGATGGACTTTTTAAAGCCAATGTTGCAGTGGTAGATAAAAAGTCTGTGTATTTGTACCCGAAGCTTATAAATAAAAGAAATTCTTCTGTTTATTTGCTTGAGTCTCCTATTTTGTGGCATGCTAGATTAGGGCATGTAAATTACAAGTCTTTAAAAAATTTGTCTAATCTGGGATATATTCTTAAACTCAACTTGAAAGAAATTCGCAAGTGTGAGATTTGTGTTGAGGCCAAGTTGGCGAAAAATTCGTTTCACTCAATTGATCGAAATACAGAACCTTTAGGGTTAATTCATAGCGATCTGTGTGACTTGAAGTTTATGCCAACTAGAGGCGGGTAAAAAGTATTTCATTACTTTTATTGATGACTGTACAAGATACTGTTATGTGTATCTTTTAAACAGTAAGGATGAGGCAATAAATATGTTTATAACATATAAAGCCGAAGTTGAGAATCAACTCAACAAGAAAATCAAGATTCTAAAATCCGATAGAGGCGGAGAATATGAATCAAATGATTTTAGTGAGTTATGTGCTAGTTTTGGTATAATACATCAAACAACAGCACCATGTACTCCTCAGCAAAATGGAATTGCTGAACGGAAGAATAGAACTTTGAAGGAGATGGTTAATTCCATGCTCGTAAGTTCTGGAGCTCCGCAGAACTTGTGGGGGGAAGCTCTATTAACTGCAAATTATATTCTAAATAGAGTACCCCACAAGAAACTTGGTCTTATACCATTCGAGTTATGGCATGGAAGGACACCTTCCTACCATTACCTCAAAATGTGGGGGTGCTTTGCAAAGGTACTGGCACCATTACCTAAAAAGACTAAGTTGGGAGCAAAAACTATGGACTGCATATTCATAGGCTATGCCTTGAATAGTAGTGCCTACAGATTTCTGGTTCATAAATCAGAGACACCAGATATTCATGTAAACATGATTATCGAATCTAGAGATGCTGTGTTCTTTGAAGACATCTTTCCATACAAACGGGAAGCAGATAAGACTTCTGGGAAAAGAACACACGAGATGGCGTTCAGGGACGAAAGCCCCGAGGAACCAATTGTTAATGCGGAAACTGAACCAAGAAGAAGTCAGAGATCTAGAATCTCAAAATTTTTGGTCCAGATTTCATAGCATACGCTATTGAAAGCGAGCCTCAAACATTTAAAGAGGCTATGTCAACCCCAGAAGCACAAATGTGGAAAGAAGCTATAAATAGCGAAATAGAATCCATACTAAGTAATCATACTTGGGAATTGGTAAACTTGCCTCCTGGCAGTAAACCAATTGGTGTAAGTGGATTTTCAAACGAAAATTAAAACCCGATGGATCTATCGATAAGTACAAGGCTAGATTAGTAGCCAAGGGTTATCGACAAAAAGAAGGACCTGACTACTTCGATACTTATTCACCAGTAACAAGAATAACGTCCATTCGGATGTTGATTGCAATTGCAGTATTGCATAACTTAGATATCCATCAAATGGATGTCAAGACTGCATTCTTAAATGGTGAATTAAATGAAGAGATATATATATGGAGCAACCTGAAGGATTTATAGTCAAGGGCCAAGAACACAAGGTGTGTAAATTGGTAAAATCCTTATACAGTTTAAAGCAGGCTCCAAAACAATGGCATGAGAAATTTGATAGTGTCATGATCAAAGATGGATTCACTATCAATGAATGCGATAAGTGTGTGTACACGAAAACAGTTGGAAATGCATGTATCATTATTTGTCTTTATGTAGACGACATGTTGATACTTGGGACTAATATTGAAGTCCACTAAAAGAATGTTATCTAACAGATTTGATATGAAGGATCTGGGGGTTGCTGATGTAATTTTAGGAATTAAAATCACCAGAACACCAGATGGAATCAGTCTATCTCAATCTCACTATGTGGATAAGATGATAGAAAGATTCAAGGATCATGGGATAAAGGAAAATACAAATCCTTTTCTCCCACACGTCCACCTTCATAAGAATACAGGAACTGGAATACGCCAGTTGGAGTATTCTCAGATTATCGGAAGTCTAATGTATTTGATGAATTGCACTAGACCCGATATTGCTTACGCTGTAAGCAAGTTAAGTAGATACACTAGCAATCCTAGTGATCAACATTGGACCGCTCTACTACGAGTATTGGGTTACGTATCACATACCAAGGAATATGCCTTGAGATATGGACAGTATCCACCGGTACTAGAAGGATACAGTGATGCTAATTGGATTGCAGATTCTGAGGAATCAAAATCAACTAGCGGATACGTATTTACTCTTGGAGGAGCAGCGGTATTATGGAAATCTTCTAAGCAAACATGTATTGCCCGTTCCACTATGGAATCGGAATTCATAGCCTTAGATAAGGCTGGAGAAGAAGCAGAATGGCTTCGACAATTCTTAGAAGATATACCATTATGGCAAAAGCCAGTGCTCGCTATATGTATACACTGCGATAATCAAGCAGCTATATCTAGGGCACAAAATGTTATATACAACGGTAAGTCTAGACATATTCGTCGTAGACATAATACCGTGAAGCAGTTGCTCTCAAATGGAATTATCTCTATTGACTTTGTATCGTCAAAGGATAATTTAGCGGATCCGCTTACTAAAGGTTAAGTGGAGAGCGTATAAACTGCGCATCGAGGGGAATGGGTCTAAAAGCCTAACCTTACCGAGTCAGCTTAATGGAAACCTCACTTAGCGACTGGAGATCCCACGGACTAAGTTCAAGAGGAAAAACTAGTTATGATTGACTCAGCAAGTAAGCACTTGGGAGTTTGACTTCAATCCATTCCTAAGGTGCACATAAGTGCTTTTCTACAAGTGGATTAAGGATAAGCTTAACGCTTTTAATGATGCCTATATCTTGTTACTAAACAAGTGGAGTAGAGTAGACTACTCTTAATAGGTCCATCACCTATGTGAGTATAGAGTTGGGTCGGCTCTTTGGGAATTTCTATGGAGGCTGTTATTCCCTAAAGATACTCTCTGAAACCAAGAATGTCCAGGGCCAAAACGGACACAACCGAGAACCAAAGTTGATTTGGAAAGTCACTGTGTGAAGTTTGTTGACTTGGCTTACACTAACGGCTAACAGTTCAAGACCTAGTTCACTGATTAGCCAGTAAGTCCGATAAAGCTTTCGCTATGGAAGGTTCAAGACCTAGTTCACCTATCCTTATGCAGTTTCTTTTCTCAAGTACCTTTCACAATAGAGTCAGTCTCTTTGTGTGTCATTTCCTTGAATCTCCATTCATTGTGGGGGATCGTTGGAATTGAAGAATATAAAAGCGAATCTTTGAGCTGAATTATGGCAAGATCCGTTGATCGAATCAATTGGATGATGGTTGGAGTGTGTTCTCCTTCCATTGGGGATGAACGTGGTATATTCACATGTTTAATTCTGACTTCGAATGAATGAGATATTCAAGTCTAAAGATTGCCTAATTCAAAGCCAAAATGGGACTAAAGGTAGCTAAAAGCATTTAGTCCCACATTGGCCATGGGATGGAAGTTTGTGGTGTATAAATAGAGAAAATTGAGAACAAAGGGCGTGCCCTTTGGGTACTTGGAGTTTTCGCGCGCGATTGGGAGGGATCTATGCCCTCCCGCACATGTGTGCATGCGCCGTGCGCGCCGGCGCCGGTGCCGGGTTTGGGTTTGGGTTTGGGTTCCCTACCTGGCCTGGTTCTTTTTGAATCAGGTCTCAAGGGTATGGGCCACTCCGCTAACCAGACCCGACCCGCTATCCGGATCCAAAGCTCCAGTTGGACAGCCAACGGTCGCAACTGTTGTACAGCCAACAGGTGCGACTGTTGGGTCGAACCGTTGCAACGGTTCAGACCGAACCGTTGCAACCTTTCGTTGGGTTCGAACCTGTTAGCCCCTCCTGGAGCGCTATTTAAAGCGCTCCCATCTCTCAATTGAAAGACACCAACACCACCAAGACAAATACATCTCTCTCTCTCTCTTTCTATCTGATCTAAGTTCTGAAGCAAGTTCTGAACTGAGAAGTAGGAAAGCGACTTCCAGCGAGAAGTGGGAATCCGAAGCGACTTCTAAAGAAGATTCTGCGAAATTTGTTCTGAAAGAGGAATCAGAAAATTCAACAAATTCTGTTATAGAATTGTTGTCTCAATCTGGTACTTCTGAAGAAAAATATTCTTCAACCTTCCTTCGTCCTCAACAGTGGGTGCTACTCCAAAGTAAAGGCAAATATTCATTCGAAATTTGTCCTTATACCGCTGCTTCAACGATCCTGTGGAAGGTACTGGTTGACTACGGTTCGACCGTACGGTGATTTGGTAGTGCTATCCAAATACCGTGAAGGAGTGTTGTATCTTGGGAGACCAGCGTCCATTATCCCGTTAGCACCGGTGCGGGGGACGTAATTGTCTTAAGGAGATTCGCTCTAAGCGTACCTCACTCCAAATACTGTATAAGTGGATTAAGTCCTTTATACAGGTGATATACTTTACAGTATATCGAGACTGATTTATATTCAGTCTAATTGGTGTTTAACCAAGGAAGGAAATTGAAAGGTGGTTCTTAAATTAAGGAACGTTCTATTGAACGGAAAACCTCCCACCTGATATTTGCCGACCTGGCCAATTAGATTGTTGATATCTCAGTGATCTTTATTAGTTGTCAGATTGATTCCTGTTAAGCAGAATACCAACAATATTAAGATGAAAAATCAAGTGATTTGACAATCATTTACCCATGAACCAAGTGCATCAAATTCCTTGAAAATAAGCATTATTTCAGCCTTATAAAATTTAGATTATATTCATTTTTCTTTGAAAAATAACCCAAGATTACAGAAACATGAATGCTTAAAAAGGTACGAGTATGCAATTCTAAAACTAAAAGGGTGTATATGCTAAAAAATCTCAGAAAAATTCAAAAAATTACCGTTTTGCTAGCTGTTCTGCTTTGAATGAAATCTGTCGAGATTGGTAGCTTAATTCTCAAGCTAATTAAACTGACCGTTATATTAATGCCACAATCAGCCTCATTAATAAATACCCTTTCTAAAACGCCTCTTTCTCCCCGGCTCAGAAACCCGAAATCCCTTCCCATTCCTCTCTCTCTTCCAACCCCAAACCCTAACCCTGACCCAAATTAAGAAGAAATATGCCCCCTTTCTTCTCTCGCGATCTGGATGCAAGTTTCAAATCAAGACGCTGCTGATTGATCGTTCCCTCCTCAGCTTGTCAAGGTCTTCGGCAAGAACGATCCAAAGTGAAGCGCTACAAATGGGAGCCCATCAGGGACGATCCCTCGGTACAACGAAAAAGAGGTCCTTTTTCTCTTCTCTTCTCTTCTTACTTTACTTCCTCTGATTTCTTTTTGTTTTCTTCCTTGTTTGCGATGGATAGAGATACGTGGAGATGTTGATTGTTCCTTTTTTTGGGTTCGACGTTAATTAACAAATGTATGTGGCCTCTCATGGCCATCCGATCGGATCATTATCCAAGTGCTTGATGATTCCACGGACTCAATTGTTAATCAAGGTAATAATCATGGTTTAGATCAGTAGAGATCGACAATTCCATTTCTTTAATTTCTCTTTTATGTTCTTTTCTGTTCATTTCGTTTCTTTTCACATTGGGTTGTCTGAATCTTCTTTCCCTTGCGATTCTTGCGTTCTTGACTCTCAGGAAGGGGAAACAAGTTAATAACTTTTTATTCTTTAATTGGTTTAACTTTCATGCAAATCCGTTGTGTTCTTCAACAGTTCGTCCTCTCTATAGTTAATTGATAAACTTATTTTATTAGATTTTAGTAATAAATATTAGTAGAATATTTTCAGCCTATTTATTTGATAATAATTCTGTAAGTAAACTTTCATCATCTTATTATTTTTGTCCTTGTAGCTGATATGCTGAACATATGTATCAGAGAGACTGATATTCTCAGTGATTGTGTGCAAGCATAAATGTTTGGCATTAGATTTTAAGAAACAACAAAGTGTTCATCATCATCAACAAGAAGTCCCTATTTTAGAGAAATAGGCGCCTCCTGTGTAAGGACCATTTTAGAAGAATTTAATGATTTAACTAATTCTAACAAATTTCATTAGATCAATCAGGATATTTTCTGAAAGTTGAAGGATTCTGCTTGAATTTTAGGGGAAAAGAGGTTTCAGTGAAATTGCTAAAATGTGGAAGGGTTTTTTTTTGGTTATCAAAGACTATAGTTTAACTCCTATTTCTATTTTTTAGATTGCAAGGTGGAGAAGCAAAAGTACAATAAAAAATAAATAATAATTGACTATTAGCCAGAGGTGAATGGAATGAGACTCTTGAAGAAACTCATTCTGGATCAATGCGGTCTTGCCACTTCGTAAGAAAATAAGAAACTAAACAATGTTAGCCTGAATTATATTGTTATGTTGTTAAGTCACTGTTTTTTTATTAAACAGTATCTTACTGAAATTCCTTTAACAGCTTTGTCATATTAGTTTTGTATTTAAGAACCCGTTACCTAACTATATTCTTGTTTCAGATTTTGGTTCTCTTTGGTTTCAAGTGACATGTTTTGCCTCCTTACATCCTAAGGGTCTTAGTTAAGCTAATTTCTCAAGACAGATGCTCACTAATCACTCCTTTTGGTATGCACAAGAGAAAGATCAAAGATTCTTAAAGGGGCAACTGATATGCTTTTAGACCATTGCTTGGGCTGGGTTTTCTAATCGGCTGAATCTGTACCTTCTGAACTCAGTTTTTTTTTCCTTTTTGCAAGTTATAACTGAAATTTAGTTTAAAAAAGTCTGCTTGAATATCGTCAGTTATAAGAAAGAGATTAAACCAATTACTGATAAATATTGAACACTGACAACTCATATATTGCATTTTTTTCCATGTCAGGTCAACTCACAATTGCATGGCCAAAGAAAAAAACTTGGTGCGTTATCTTGTCAGGAAAGTAGTCTGAAACACCATAACCCGGTCTATTTTCCATCAGTTATAATTTTGGATGAAACTAGTGATTTGGTTGATTTATACTGCTGCTCTTTTTTTTTCATCTGGTGACCAACCGCCATTTCAAGGGTCTGACTTTCTCTTACTCCTATTGCCTAAACATTATCACTACATGTCAGATAGAGAGAGCTTTGTATTTCAGTATATTGGTAGTAAGATGTTAAAAAAAATTAAAAAAAGATACCACTTCATTTTAGATTGTGAGAGAACTCTGCTCCCCAATGTACTTGGTAACATTCCCCTTGGAGTAGAGATTACCTACTCATCTTGACAAGGCACACAATTATTCTTTTACAATATGCTTGCCCTGCACAAAAGACACAAAAATCAAATAAAAAGAGAACCCGTCCTTTTAGTTGTTTTTTTTTTATCTTTTTCTATTTTTTTAAAGTCTCACTACTTCTATCATTATTATTTTTAAATGCTATGTGGAGTGTCCTTTCAAAAAATCAGCATAATTGGAGTTATGCGTTATGGGCTAAACAATCTTGTAGTCATACTTCGAGTCAAGTAATAATGCATATGACGAGGACATCAACTGTTGCATCGATCCTTTAGTCAAGTTTATTTTTGCTTTATTTTATTTTAATTGTTTTATTTTCTTTGTTTTTAGTACCACATCGGTTATATTCTGGAACTAGACCTTTGTAAACATATAAATAGGCCTCAAAACTTCTCTTATTGGTAGTCAATAGATGAATGAAAAATTTTCAGTTAAATTTCTTGAGCTTTGAATTCTTGAGATTGGAGTGTGAAACCCGTGGTGCAAGTGGTGTGAAGCTCGTGGTGTAAGGAGTGTGAAGCCCAAAATTTATCCAGTTCTTATTGCTTTTTCTCAATCCTAAATTTTCTCTTTCTATTTCGTTTCTCAAAACCCTAGTTCTTTTTTTATTGATTGAAGGTGATTGCGATCCACCTGTATTACATCAATTTTGGTATCAAAGCTTTGGTTCCAATCCCCTTCAATTTTTCTTAGATTCATTTAAAAAAATTCAAAACGTTAGCTCTTTCTTTTTCCAAACCCTAATCCTAGTCTTTCCAAACCCTAGATTTGTTCTTCAAAAATATCATATAAAAAAACCCTAGACCTGTCAAAAAAACTGTAGCAAAATCCCCACAAAAATCCTTAAAAAAGTCCCAAATCTTTTGGTTCATCTTCCTCCTTCCTCTCTCCTAACCCAAAAACCTAACCCCAGCACCCATTTTCCCCACCGCAGCACCCGCCCACGTCCACCTTTGTCGCCTCTCCGCCATTTACTGGTCGCCAATAAGATATTCCAAAGTAGATAGAAAGGTAACACACAATATAACGCGGTTTCACCGATCAAACAGGTCGTGAGTACATCCACGAGAGTAGAGAAATTTTATTAAAACTTTGGGGGAGTACAATAAGAATTACTTACACTTCACGCTGAAAAAATTACAAACCCTTGCTGATCGCCAAGAACAACGAACTCTTGTGGCTAAGCTTCTTTCATGGATTCTCTCACCTAGATGAATTACACTCTTAGAAATTAAAAATTTATAAGATTATCTTGAATGCCACCCCCAATGGGTTATTTATAGACCATAGAACTCTCCCAGATTTAAACAAACTTCATCAATACGAACAATCACCGTCTCAAAATAAAGAAAACCTGAATCCAACTCGAATCTTGAACAGATCCAGACAAAGAAACTGCCAGACCCGACATTAGTTGACTAGGTCAGGGTATTAGTCGCCTAGGCCCAAATACTAGTCGACTACTTTGACAAGATTCGGAACCCCAACTCTCTGTTGGCCAACCTAGTCGACTATATAAAGTATTAGTCGACCAATCCATGTGATTAGTCGATTGGTACTGTGCACAGCTCCTTGTGCACGTCCGTTCTTTGATCTCCAAAGTTTCATCTACCTTCATGATGTATTCCAGTCACAAATCCTAACAATCTTCCCTTT
This sequence comes from Agave tequilana, assembly GCA_038442645.1. NCBI lineage: Eukaryota > Viridiplantae > Streptophyta > Magnoliopsida > Asparagales > Asparagaceae > Agave > Agave tequilana. The sequence continues at coordinate 43,824 of JAVJIF010027088.1, forward strand.
ACTCGAACACGTTCAAGTCCGAGAATAGCCACCATGCTCTATATGCTCGCATTCACGCATAATTGAACAAACTTAAATTCATCTTCATCTCACTCCCTCTTCTTCATAACCCCCTCATGGGGTTCATAACTTGATTAGGTCGAAAAAGTTCAGGCCCAACCTGAATTTTATCACCCAATGATCTCCTTGATCCACACAGAATTTATGAGAATTTGCTCCATCATAAGAGTAACGATTTGGACTACCTTAATGTGCGCCTAGTCCCATTCTCTCTTTGGGGTACAACTGAACATACGAGCTTGAAACCATCGTAGTCTTTAATTGTTCTACAACTGTCGCATTCGAAGCCGAGGATAACTGCAATCCACCAACTGTAACTTCTGAGTTTCGCAATATATACACATTGCCTACACGTTTGGCCTGAAACCTCACATGAACCTCTTTGGAGACTTCCATGAGATCACCTTTAGAACTGAAACTGAACCCTTCTCTATGTAGGACTCCAAGAGAGATGAGATTGTACCTTGATTCGGGAATATGATGAACACCTTGAAAAGTAGTGATGCATCCATCATGAGACCGAAACTAAATTGTTCCTTCGCCAATCAATTTGCTTGTAGCAGAATTTCCCATGAAGACTTCTCCTTCTTGAACCGAAGTGTACGAGGAGAATATCTTCATATTGGGACTGATGTGCTGTGAACATCCAGAGTTAATAATCCATCTTTGTTCCCAACTGATCTATCTGTAACAGATAGAACGTCGCACTGCTCTTCATCTTCTCCAATCAGTCCAGTGACATTAGCATCTGGTGTTTCTTCTTTCAAAGCCAACAATCAGCTCTAATGTCCCCTTCTTGTGACAATAGTTGCACGTCAAACTCCTATATTTTGAGTTACCCATGGAACTTTCATTATTACTCCTCCCTTGAATAATGAAGTTGACCGGAATCATCATGATGAGACTCACCTGTCAACTGGGTGTCAATTTTGTCCTTGTTAAACAGATACTCCTTGACCTCGTTGACCTTGATTGTTGACTTGCCTCCATAAATGATAGCTTCCCTAAAGCTCTTATATGAAGAAGGTAAAAACACAGTAATTAAAGTGTTTGATCCTCATCTTCTATCTTAACCTCTACCTCATCTAAATCATTGATAATAGAGGAAAATTGTGCAATGTGAGACTTGATAGGTGTACCTTCATTCATGAGGAGAAAAAAGAGACGCTACTTTAGAATTAACCGATTCGCCAACGACTTCTTCAGTTAGTGATTTTGAAGTCGCTCCCTACAACGAGAATGTTGTTTTCTCCATAGAAAACTCATCCAAAACTTCGTTCGCCAAGAAAAGTTGAATAACTATCAAGGCTTTCTCATTCGACTCTTGCAAAGTTTCTTCTTTCATGTCTTGAGGCTTTTTCTCCTTCCTGATAGTGCTTTCTTCAACCCGCTCTAGGTAAGGATGGTGTTCATCCTAATCTGCCACCTGCTGAAATTGATGACACTATTGAACTTCTGAATATCGAACTTGATCGCAGACATCTTCATGTTGACATTTCTCTGATTCCAATTGTTGTGATTTCAGGGAGTCGCCCCCACGATTTGATCGACTGGGTCGGCGCAGCGGAAACGAATCACATGATCTACTAAGGCAACGTGAAGAAGAGAACAAGAAGATATTCTAAAGTAGATAGAGAGCCAACACATAATATAATGTGGTTCCACCGATCAAACAGATCGTGTGTACGTCCATAGGAGAAGGGGAAATACTTTGTCAAAACTTTGGCGAGTACAATAAGAATTACTTACACCTCACACTGAGAAAATTACAAGCCCTTGATGGTTGCCAAGAACAACGAACCCTTGTGGCTAAGTTTCTTTCACGAATCTCTCACCTAGATGAATTACACCCTTAGGAATTACAAATTCATTGGATTACCTTGAAGGCCACCCCAAGAGGTTATTTATAGACCATAGAACTCTCCTAGTCCTAAATAAACTTTATCAATACCAATTGTTGTGATTTCAAGAGAGGTCGCCCCCACGACCGGATCGACTAGGGCGGCGCAGCGGATACGAAGCACAAGATTTACTAAGGCAATATAACGTGGTTCCACCGATCAAACATATCATGTCTACGTCTACAGGAGAAGGGGGAGAAATTTTATAAAACTTTGGGGAGTACAATAAGAATTACTTACACCTCACGCTAAGAAGTTACAAGCCCTTTATGGCCGCCAAGAACAGCGAACCCTTGTGGCTAAGCTTCTTTCACGAATTTCTCACCTACATGAATTACACCCTTAAGAATTATAAATTCATAGGATTCTCTTGGAATACATTGAAGGCCACCCGTAAGGGGTTATTTATAGACCATAGAACTCTCCTAGTTCTAAACAAACTCTTTCAATCAGAATAAAGGAAACTTGCATCCAACTCGGACTCAAAACACTTTCAATCAGAATAAAGAAAACTTGAATCCAATTCGGACTCAAAACAGATCCAGGAAAGGGAACTGCCAAATCCGACATTAATCAACCTTCACGACGTATTCACGCCATAATCCTAACATGTGGCAAATGGAAAGGTGTGGGCTGCAAAAGTGGCAGGACATTTAATAGCTTTAGAAATTCGGAGTCCACACCCAACGGGTGATGATGGCTTTCTTACAACAGCGCCTCTCTTTGTGGAGACATTAATGCATCCTTGCTTAATCTCGAACACTTAATGCCACCTGGACCTCAGCATGGCTTCAATGGGACCACTATCCCCAGCTTCATCGGCTCTTTTAAGAAATTGAAGTACTTAAACTTGTCACGAGTTGGTTTCACGGGGATATCATACCTCCTGATCTTGGTAACCTCTCTACCCTCCGCTATCTCGATCTTTTCAATCCTTTAATGTCCTTGGTGATCTACGCATGGTTAGTGCTGCATGGCTTTCTAATATTTCCTCTTTACCTTGACATGTCGTGTGAATCTTACCGCATGCCTCTTGGAATCAATGCACAATCTCTTCCCACTACAAACTTTACCTCTCTCCCCTATCTTGATCTGTCCTCTAACAATTTCAATTATACTTCCATACCTCAGTTTTTGTATGATATAAATAGGAAACCTCAAATATCTTGATCTCACCATGAGCAAACTTGGGGGAAATGTTTCAGTTTCTATCTGGAATATGACTTCACTTGAGTACCTTTACTTTCTGGTACTAGTTTAGTGGGTCTACCAAGAACATTGGACAATCTCTGCAAGTTGCAAGTATTGGATTTTTCATATGCAGTGCCAACAGATAACTTCACATGAAGAAGTTCTATTTGGCTGCATAAATAACAGCCTCGGGGAATTATATCTGACGAGCAACAGAATCTATCTGGCCATATACTGGGTTTCTTGATCTTCCTCAAATTTTCTCTACAGTGACATCCCCGCATCGGAGACTTTCCTCTTTAGAAGAATTAGCTCTTTAAGAAAATACATTATATGGCACCATTCCCGAAGGTCTTGGGCAGCTCACAGAACTTGTTACTTAAATCTCAGCTACAACTCTCTTGTCACTGTCTCTCAGAAGTGCATTTTTCCACCACAGAGAGATTGCAAAGTTTGATCCTAACGAAATGTATTTGCATTTAAATCTAAACGCAGATTGGATTCCAACTTTCCAACTTGAAATTGCCCGCTTGGATTATTGCCGATTGGGACCCTAGTTCCCTTCATTGTTAAATAATCAAGTGAGCTTTATCAGCTAGACATGACCTCCGCAGGAATAACAGATTTCATGCCGGACTGGTTTTGGAATATTTCTTCTCATATAAACCTGATACATATATCCCCAATAATGACATCAGTTGTAAAATTCCCAGATCAGTAAAATTCCCAGATAGTGTGCCCGTATTTGAGTTCCAATTTCTTCGAAGGCCAAGTACCGGACTTCCCATCAAATGTTGACGCACTGTTTCTTTCGGATAATTTCGTTTCAGGACCTCTTCCTTCCAGCTTCCTCAAGAAGATGACTAATTGACTCAATTTCAAGAAACAATTTAATTGGTACTATTCTGTTTTCTTTATACAAGTTAAAGAATCTGAGGTGCCTAGATCTCTCAAATAATCAATTGTCAGGGGATATCCCAGATTGCCGGGATCAGTCTTCAAACCTTGAGTACCTGAACCTCGCTCACAATGACCTCACTTGTCATCTTCCGAGGTCCATTTCCTTTTTGGGCGCCCTCTTATTGTTGGACTTGAGCAAAAACTTGTCTTTCTAGACTGCCCCGAGATATTTTGGAGATTGAATATTTTACACTCTTTGATATCTTGATCTCAGTCACAATAAGTTGACAGGGCTCATACCATCTTGGCTGGGTACAAGTTAACGAAGCTTGGAATTCTTAGCTTGCGTGGAATGAGTTTGTTGGCAATATACCATCAGAGTTATCTAACCTTCAGTTTCTACATGTCTTAGACCTCTCATATAATAATTTGTCTGGAGATATACCTCGGTATTTGTGAACTTCAGTGCCATGGCAGTGGAACCTGATCCCTGATTCTTTGCAGAAAATTACAATGCCTTTTCATTGCTTGGTATGGTGAGGAACACTTTGGTGACTACAAAGAAAGGGAAGACACTTCGAGTGCAGTCCTAAATCTTATGGATTTCTCAATCAACAGTCTGTCCAGCTCAGATCCGTCTGGAGTTAACAGATCTTTCTGGTTTGCAAATCCTAAATCTGTCGGGAAATCACTTAGCTGTGGAGATATATTCGAGAAGTTTGGTGAGCTAAAATTGCTCGAGTCTCTCCAGAAATGAGCTTGTGGGCTCAATTCCTTCAAGCTTGGTTCGGTTAAATTTCCTAAGTCAGTTGAACTTGTCCTTGTTTGGAAGAATGCCTTACTGGAGGTCAGCTGCAAACTTTCACGGACCCTTCCATTATTGCAGGAAATGATGGTCTCTGTGGATTTCCTTTGAGTTTAATGTGCGGAGTTGACAACCGAACAAAGGCTCCAAATGGTAGTGAAGGAGGTCAAGAATCAAGAGTATGAAGGCAGAAGTGTTGGGTGTTCAAAAAGAAGTGCTGGTATGCCTATTTTCAATTCATAGATATCATGTGGCATAGTAGTATATGTGGCTTTTGCAATAAATGTGCGCAGAATGCATAGGAAGTTAAAAAGGAACAAACGAGGTAAGAGTTCTGTGAGTTTATTGTCTATATACAAATAAAATGTGTATGAAAGTGTGTTAAAAACCCTTGACTAAATCTGTATCTCTTTTCATCGTGGTTTCTGAGCAAGGCTGCATACAAGGTTTGTATATTATCAATAGTGTGGTGTATAGTGCAGAGTGTATTTGCATCACCTGTTATCTGGACTATGGTATGCATATTGATCAAGTTCCCCATCCTTCTTAAGGCTTGTTTACAATATATGTTTTATTAATCCGTGCACCAAATTGGCATGATGTAATTTTAGCGTTTAGTTTTGACTTAAGTGGGCTTCAGTCAATTAGTTTGATTACTAACAAACCATACTGCTACTAATATTTCATGGTTTAAGTGTTGGGAAACAGGCTACAATGTCAAATCAAGGAAGGAGGTTAGCTGGACCAGCAAGCTCCAAGCATCATGAAAAGCAAATCCAAATTAGAGGAGCGAATGCTAAAGAAGACTTCGTGACAAAGGATCAATTTATCAAGTTTTCATTAAGCTCTATTTGAGTGAGCGTAAAAGGTAATGCTCAAACTCTCTGAGTTTGGTCTTGTTTCAAGAAACAATTTAATTGGTACTATTCTGTTTTCTTTATATAAGTTAAAGAATCTGAGGGGCCTAGATCTCTCAAAGAATCAATTGTCAGGGGATATCCCAGATTGCCGGGATCAGTCTTCAAACCTAGTGTACCTGAAACTCGCTCACAATGACCTCACTTGTCATCTTCCGAGGTCCTTTTCCTTTTTGGGCGCCCTCTTATTGTTGGACTTGAGCAAAAATGGTTTTTCTAGACTGCCCCGAGATATTTTGGAGATTGAATATTTTACACTCTTGATATCTTGATCTCAGTCACAATAAGTTGACAGGCTCATACCATCTTGGCTGGGTACAAGTTTACCGAGGCTTGGAATTCTTAGCTTGCGTGGAATGAGTTTGTTGGCAATATACCATCAGAATTATCTAACCTTCAGTTTCTACATGTCTTAGACCTCTCATATAATAATTTGTCTGGAGATATACCTCGGTATTTGTGAACTTCAGTGCCATGGCAGTGGAACCTCATCCCTGGTTCTTTGCAGAAAATTACAATGCCTTTCATTGCTTGGTATGGTGAGGAACACTTGGTGACTGCAAAGAAGGGAAGACACTTCGAGTGTGGAAAATTTCTCGCAGTCCTAAATCTTATGGATTTTTCAATCAACAGTCTGTCCAGCTCAGATCCCTCTGGAGTTAACAGATCTTTCTGGTTTGCAAATCCTAAATCTGTCGGGAAATCACTTAGCTGTGGAGATATATTCGAGAAGTTTGGTGAGCTAAATTGCTCGAGTCCCTCTCCAAAAATGAGCTTGTGGGCTCAATCCTTCAAGCTTGGTTCGGTTTAAATTTCCTAAGTCAGTTGAACTTGTCCTTGTTTGGAAGAATGCTTTACTGGAGGTCAGCTGCAAACTTTCACGGACCCTTCCATTATTGCAGGAAATGATGGTCTCTGTGGATTTCCTTTGAGTTTAATGTGCGGAGTTGACAACCGAACAAAGGCTCCAAATGGTAGTGAAGGAGGTCAAGAATCAAGAGTATGAAGGCAGAAGTGTTGGGTGTTCAAAAAGAAGTGCTGGTATGCCTATTTTCAATTCATAGATATCATGTGGCATAGTAGTATATGTGGCTTTTGCAATAAATGTGCGCAGAATGCATAGGAAGTAAAAAGGAACAAACGAGGTAAGAGTTCTGTGAGTTTATTGTCTATATACAAATAAAAATGTGTATGAAAGTGTGTTAAAAACCCTTGACTAATTCTGTATCTCTTTTTATCGTGGTTTCTGAGCAAGGCTGCATACAAGGTTTGTATGTATCAATAGTGTGGTGTATAGTGCACGGGTGTATTTGCATTGCCTGTTATCTGGTCTATGGTATGCATATTGATCAAGTTCCCCATCCTTCTTAAGGCTTGTTTACAATATATGTTTTGTTAATCCGTGCATCAAATTGGCATGATGTAATTTTAGCGTATAGTTTTGAATTAAGTGGGCTTCAGTCAATTAGTTTTGATGACTAACAAACCATACTGCTACTAATATTCCATGGTTTAAGTGTTGGAAACAGGCTACAATGTCAAATCAAGGAAGGAAGTTAGCTGGACCAGCAAGCTCCAAGCATCATGAAAAGCAAATCCAAATTAGAGAAGCGAATGCTAAAGAAGGACTTCGTGACAATGGATCAATATATCAAGTTTTCATTAAGCTCTATTTGAGTGAGCTTAAAAGGTAATGCTCAAAACTCTTGATTTTGGTCTTGTTTCTTAAACATTCATTCTTGCATTACTCGGTTTAAATCTTTATAATTGCGTATGAACTCTTCTATGAAGTTTGGTTCTGGCCATTTACCCATTTGTTTAGTTTCTAATTGACTAAGTAGTCAAACAGACTATCACTCAGGCTAAGTCCAGTTGGTTCTGTCGACTGATTTATTGTTGTTGCTTTCCCTATATTGCTCAATCGTACGATTGGTCAGTCGGTCTACCAATCACGCGATTCTTTTAGAGCTAGTTATCTTGTAAGTCAACCTATCGCCGTTTTTTAATTTTTTGAATGAGTTGAAAATCTACTCTATTTTGGTGTGGTATGATCATATCTTTGTATCAGAAATGTGCACATTTTTTTTTCTTTGCATACACATTTGGTCAATTTAAATCTTAATATCTTGACAAACATGGATTTGTGTTTCATCATATCTTTACATATCTTAATCATTTTGGTAGGAGAGAATTTTTGTTTCAAAAAGTTTTGATCCCTCTCTTTACCTTTTTTTCACATTTTCTAGAAGAGATTTTATGCACATGTTCAGTTTTTCTTCAATTAGTCAAACAAAATTTCTTTTGTATTTGAAAATTATTCAAATATCTTTGCTAATATTGACCTGGGAACAAAATTGGTTTTTTCCCCACTTACCTTGGTCACCCAAAATTTTGTTTCTTATTGGAAGGAAGTTGAATTATTTGGCATATTTAATTTTGTGTACACGAGGCAAATTATTGATTGATAGAAGAGAGTAATCTTGTCTCGGCAACTCTCAATTTATATGAAATTTGAGTTATAATGTAATAATTTCATTAGCTTCATGATATATACATATATAATTTGAATTATTGGCATATTTAATTTTGTGCACATGAGTCAAATTATTGATTGATACAACCTGTTGTGCTCTCGGGAGAAATACCAACAACATGCCAATCACCAAGATCAGCGTAACACCGTGTCAATCACGAACTAATTAACACTAACACAAATACAAAGAGAGAAAGTGAGAACAAACAATTTAACGAGGTTCGACAACTTGCCTACATCCTCGTGGCAGAAGAGAAACTAAGATATACCAACAGAGTTACTATTACAAGGGTTACAAAGTGATCCGAAGATCCAACTAGAGAAACTACGCACTAGGTTGTAAAAATCTCACAAGCAAGCTAACCCTAGAACTCCCAATACAATTGTCAAGCAACCAATTACAATTTGGGGTGCAGAGACCCTCTTTATATAGCGAGAGAAACAACCAATAGAAAGAAACCTAAATTCGGATTGAAATCCAATCCAAAACAGAAACATGAAACCAACTTGGATTGCATAGAACACGACTTGCGGTCAACCGACTCCATGCAGGTCGACCGCTAACCCAACGAGCCTGTAGAACTCGGGTCGATCGCGGCGGGCGGGCGGTCGACCGACTGCAATCTTCATCTTTCAGCTCTTCTGGCCGGTCAACCGGGCGGTCGACCGCTATTTCCTTCCTTTCCAAGCGTGCACACTTGTGCAAATGCGGTCGATCGGGCGGCCGATCGCCTTGCTTCTTTTGAGCTATTTCTCATGAGTTCAAAAAACTCTACCAAGCATTTTCTTCTGATCTTCTCCCCCACAATTGTTGAGTTGGTGTAACACCCCGTTCACGGAATACATACCTAGATATGTGTCCGATGTTTTACTCGTATTTTCTTATTTTACTTTGTATTTTTTTTATTATTATTCTTATTATTATTTGGTGTCGGACCCGTGTTTTGTGGACTCAGAACCAGCCCGAGCCAAAACCTGGGACCCGATCTCTTTCATACAATGTAACTACTTGATTTAACCTTTTAGCAGTTATACTGGACCTGTTTCAGTTTTAAATATTAATTTTTAATATTTTGGATTTTCTAGATTTTCTGAAATTATTCTGATTTAATTTGCAAATCTTTTAAATCCGGTGTCGATCGGTATCGCCGGTAGATTTCAGGATTTATAATTTACAAATCGGGTGAATTTCTTTAATCAATATTCCACCACCATCACCCATCACTTCCACACCACCTCCCATCACTACCAACATTCACTTCATCACTTCTCCACCACCACCACCACCACCACCACCACCACCACCACATCCACCATTCACAATATTCGGTTACTAATATTGCATTATTTATTATCACATTTTCACATTTATTTCGTAATAAACCAGCTATTTAATCATCTTTTGTCTAATGATGTACAGACATTGTTTAATAGATACGGAGAGGAAATGTTCCCATGGCCTAATTAAAATTCAGATTTAAATGAGTTTAAATCAAAATCAAAGATAGGTACAAATATTCAGAAGATTTAGGGGATAAGCGCAGTTCTAATTGAAGATCAGAGCGTATCAGAAAAGATAATGCCAAATAAAAATCAGTTAAAATCAGATTTATATGGATCAATTTGGTTAGCTTGAAGATCAACAGGGGTATTGCCAAATCCAGAGCTCAAAATGACATCCAATCAGAAAACAAGAGTATCTAAACAACTTTGATCCACGCGACCAAAGATCTGGCCCAACGGCCAGGTCTTTGTCGCGAATCCGCGGCCAGATACTGGTCATTGGGCCAACATCTGTGGTCTTATCTTCTCACTCTCTTCCCCTCCACATTTCTCCTATAAATAACGGCTCAGAAGGCAAACATGTACCACTGTAGCAGAGAGTTAGGATTAGATTTTTACTATAGTTTAACTTAGGTTTTTCTATTTATTTTTATGTAATTTTTTGTTTATTTGTAAACTTAGATTAGAAAAGAGATTCATGAGAGGAGAGGAAGAATTATATGAGAGACACCAGTGTAATCTTCTTTTTTATTGTTTTTCAATTTAATTGAAAGTACCTTTTGTTTGTTCTTCTTGTTTCTGTTGGCTTTGATTACAATCCAAGCGAGTCTTATAGAATATGTTCTTCTTCTTGTTTCTGTTGGTTTTCTGTTGGCTTTGATTTAATATTCATTTAATAAAAATAAATATATATACTATATTTAAGAATTTTTAATGGGAAAATAATTTAAAAAATCTAAAAAAATATCAAAATAATATATAACATATTTAGTGACTCTCACAATAATTTTTAAAAAGTATCACAATAATTTTTCACATCACAAGTTATAATAACTCCGCAAACATAACAAATTTCATAATAAGTTCGCAGACATATAAACTATAACAAGTATGATAATTGAATTATAATAAGCATGATAACTTTTAGCAACTATCTTTGATAATATTATCTCAGCCAATATTTTAGCAATTATCTCTTTCTGCCCTCTTCTCCTAGATATTTCACTCTTTCTGCTTTTTCTTCCTCCCGATCTCTCTCTGCAGATCTCTCTCCCGGGAGAGGGCAAAGAGAGAGATCGAAAGGGGGGAGAGAGATCGGAGGGGGAGAGAGATCGGAGGGGGAGAGAGAGCTTACATATGCTTGAAGACGACGTTCGCGAGAACCACGACGAAGAACCACCGCTTAGAGACGATGCCGACGAGAACCATCACACACAAAGAACCACCCGATGTAGTTCTTATTATTCTTTCTTCTTTCTTCTTTCTTCTTTTTCTCGGCATTGACGATAAGGTTACAGAGATGGCGGCTGTTTTCCATTGATTTTGCAAAGGGGAAAACATACAAAAAGTGTCGAGGAGCTAAATTATAAGTAACACAAAAGATTATAAGTAGATCTCCTCTGAGATTCTGGAGAAGTGTGCCGATAGGAGTCTGGTCAGCGCGCGACCACTTTGTCCCTTTGACGATGCGATCGATGGGATTCCCTTCTCGCCTGGTTCGGGGAATCGGAGAACAGAAGGTTGGTAGAACCCTCTTGTTACTTCTCAAACTGCCTCAACTTGGGAATTCCTTCTCGCCTGATTCCGGGAGATTCCTTGAGAGGAAGAAGGTATTAGGGTATCAGCACCCTGATTAGAGAAGCAGTTCTCTGATCTCTCTGAATTCTTGGAAGTAAGAGAATAGATCTCTGTTTAGCCGTCTCTCTCTGCCTATGCGCTTGTCTTATGCGTGTGTTTTTTGCGCCTCTTCCCTTGTTTCTTCTTTGTATGCCTCTGATGGGCTATTTATATGGAGAGCAGGGGTAATTGTCCCTTGAAAATCTGAAAATAGATTGAATCAATCTGTTTAAATCTGGAAAGTAACCTTGCTGTGAGGTTAGAATCAGCTTCTGCGAAGTTAGGAATAACAGTTAGCGTCGATCTCCTGATCTGTTTTTGATTCTTTCCAAATAATTGAAAGATCTCCCATGATCTTCTTTCTTATTTTAGGAGAGTCAAGAGATTATGGCAAACAACTGCCAAATTTGATCTCAGATTTGATCTTGATTAGATTTGATCTCGATCCTGAATTGATTTGATCTCATCTGGAGATTTAATTGGTCAAAGGTTGACCATGAAAGACCCGCAGCGGAGTTGTCGCGTCGAGCTTGCAGCGGAGCTGGAAGAAGCATCTGGCGAAGTCAGAAGAAAGCTCTTCAGCGGAGCTAGATAACATCTGTGGCGAAGCTACCGAACATCCTTCTGCGCGGTTGCGTGTGGCTTCGAGCGAAGCTAACTCTCTGCGGAGTTAACTGAGCACTTCAGACGAAGCTGTAAGTTAGCTCTCCGATAAAGCTTTGAACAACTTCAAGGCGATGTTGGACAAACTTAGCCTCTCAGGCGAGGCTATCCCTTTGGGCTCATGTGATGCTAAGTGTTGAGCTAACCTAGCATCTTAGACCTGCTTAGGTCTCTTCAGAGACAATCTGGGCTCACTGTCTGCTTCACTGGATCAGTAGAGTCCAAGTTGCTGCTTTTGTCCCTCGGAGATGGGTACAGAACTGGTCGTCAGCTTGTCTGTCACTTGTCTTTTGTAAATGTCAACAAGTTTAGACATTGTTCAGGCCAGTAAGAATCTTGTCTTTTTTAAAGTGCCCCTTCAAAGTTTTCGAAAGTCTGCAATGGAATGGTTTAGGCTTCGAAATACTTTGAATTGCTTTGATTGATGGTATGTGAAGTACGAACGTCGCCATGGTGGTTGAGTTCAGCTTCGCTTTCAATCCTGCTTCCGGATTGGAATAAGTTCGCCGAGGAATCGCGTAGATTCGCCTTTCTGGGTAGCTTCGTGTTTGAGTAGCTCAGCGTCCGAACCTCCCGAAGTGGATTCGCTTCCAATTGGTCTTGGAACGTCATTCTCGAGGCTAACTGCTTTCGGCTAGTTACGAGAAGGATTGCCCCTTTTTCGAGGTTAGAATAACCTCACTTGCATTAACGAGGAAGATCATTGCTTCCTTGTGCATTTCCGAGGGAGACTATTCCCTTTCTCAAGGCTCAGTAAATGCCTTAAATTCGCTCGCGCTTCTAAGCTTGAAGCAGCGGCGGTGCGATCAGGCCATGAGGCCTATAAATAGGACACTTGAAGTCCTCTACAGAGAAGCAGTCTGTTCATGACATCTCCTAGTTGTTTCAGAGAAGTATATTCAGATTTCTGAAATAGTGGGGGTGCCCACTCTGGTCATTAGCCGGCCAAGAACTGGTGAATCTCGGTCATCCAGAGACTTTACCAATGAACTAATGACTTTAGGGAGTTTATCTCCCTTAATTTAGCTTTATCAGCTGCCTCAGGAATTGATTTCCCTTGTTCTTTATTTTGTATCTGACTGATCTGCAGAGAAGGGCTTCAGCCCTATTTCCCAGCTTCCCGGCGAAGCTATCATTTTCGCTTGATCAAGGAAGGATCATTGCATGCTTGCCTGCTAAGTTCGCCACATAGGCAAGAAATTGGAACTTAGTCTCTTCAAGTTTGAACCAGTCTTGCCATATAGGTGGGGCTAAGACTGCGTCCCTCTGGATCAGTCTGGCTTAGCCATATAGGCGAGGCTAGGACTTGGCTTATGCTTGGCTAGCCCCTTATCACTGTGCAAACAAGGCTGTCTTCTGCTTAATTGAAATCCATTCTTAAATTGCAACTGAATCGGATATAAATTGCTTCGCCCTAAAGAATTTGCCTTAGCGTGCCATGCTTGCATTTTTCTTTGTTTTACTGCTAACCTGTTTTCAGTTTGCATTGCAGTGAGCTATGCTCGCCAGTCTTTTGTTTTGATGAAGGAGACCAGAAAGTTGCCTCTTGCTTTTCCAGTTGAAACTTTAAATCCTAAGCAGGAGGAACAAACTGGGGCAGTTGATGTGTGTTCCCAGAAGAGGTTGGCATTCGCTTATCCGAGATGATCCACTTCAAGGCGGGGCTGGTAGTCGCTTATCCGAGATGATCCACTTCGGGAAAGCGGACGTCACCTGTAAGGTCTCGGATCCTTCCTTTGCCAATTTTCATCAAAGAAGATCCAGCTTTCTGGTGGCAACCGGTCCTTTGCCAATTTTCATCAAAGACGATCCAGCTCCTTGATGGCAAAATCTGCCATTATGCGAAGGATTGCGGCCTTGTACAGGAGGAAGGCCTTTCGTGTCCAGTTAGTTTCGCTTGGAAGTAGATAGGACCACTTGTATGCTTTTGGAGCAATGATTCGGTTGTACGAAAGACCACTTTGATGTAGCGTCAATGTATCTTCCCTTTTGAATCAATAAAAGTTTATTTTGTGATGTTTATCTGCTTCGTTTCTCCTTCTTTTTGACCTGAGAACACCTGGAGTGGACCGACAGAGCTAAACTTCATGCGAAGTTAAAGACAGAATCCTATCTGAAGCAGGAACGAGCTTCCAGCGAAGCTAGCATGAATTCTCTGCGAAGTTCGAGCTCTCAGCGGGGTTAAGGTTCATCTTTCGGCAAAGTTACTCAAACGTTGCATGAAGTCGACGCTGAACTCACGGCGGAGTTACCCCTTAGCGGGGCTGAAGCAACGCTTCTTGGGAAGGCGCTTTAGGCGCCGTTTCAAATTAATTTGAATGACTGCCTGCGCTCCTTTCGAGGAGGCGACATTTAGGCAATCATCAGCCTATAAAAGCCTGATCGGGCTGAAAGAGAAGGCACCACTTCTCTTTGAATTTTCAGAGTACTACAAGCCCTTTCTTCTTCTTTCTTCTTCGTTTGAGCATTCAAGAACTTCTTCAGTTCTCCAATGGCTCCCAAAAGACGAGCAGGAAAAGAGGTAGCAACCTCTACGACGGAGGGTCCTTCTTCTCCTCCGGTCATCGAACGACCTATCGCGGCTAGGGATCTTTCTCTTTTGACCAGAGATTTTCATCTCTCTTCTTTAAAGCCAATTTCTGGCTATCTTCCGATGAATCCAGAGTGATCAATCATGATCTCGTGATCTTAGGGAGTTCAATTCCCTGAATTCTCTTGATTTCTTGATTGGGAATCTTAGAATCGAAGGGTCCCTTCTTCAAGCTTCCAGGCGAAGCTATCCTTAGGCGACTCACATCCTATTGAATGATAGGTGCGAAGCTAACCTTTGGAGTGTAACTGAAAAGGACCTTAATGCCCTTAAAATAATCTTTAGGCAATAATACCTTTCTGATGAAGTTAGCCCTAGGGCTTTGTCGCATTCTGTTGTTCGAGGTCAAGCTTCCAGAGCGAAGCTAACACTTGGATATTTTCCTGCATCCTGCTTTCGTGTGGAATGAGGAGTTACGCTGCAGCTGCGAAGCTAAGCTTCGGGGCGAAGTTATCATTAGGCCAGCTTCGCTCGGAGAGCGAGGCTATGCCTTAACAAAAATTGCATTCTTGTTTTAGCTCTTGTTTGGCTGATGAACTAATCATAGTTTCTTCTTGTTCTTGCAGTGCACATACTCCTGGTCCTTTGAACAGTCTCTTTGGCACAGCCAGAGGGCTAGATGGCAACGTCAGCCTGCAGTTTCAAGGGCAGGCTTCACTATTCAGCGAGCGAAGCGCTCCTGCTCGGGATGCACTTATTCATGGTGGGATCAGCGCATCATGAGGAGCATCTTAACTACTGCTCCCTTTGAAGATTCTGACCAAAGAATCTATCGAAAGTCGGCTTCATGTTCGGAGATGCAGCGCCAGACAACGATCACCAGCTGCTAGCCGGAGAGGGGCAATGGATTTTCAAATTGGATGGTGAGAAGTACTATCTCCCATCTAGCAAGCGGCATTTTCCTTTGTCCTTCTTTCAATGTGACGAGGGCTCAGAAGATGCGAGTGGCAAGTGACTCGGACTACTGACTCCGTTCACGTAAGAAAGTTGGTAATTTCGTCCCCCGGTTACACAAGGGCGGGTCCTCGCTACATATTGGGTCTCCACCCTGGGAATGTACTTCCGGATATTCCAGTGGGAGAAAATCCCGCGGTGGCTCAGACCTTTGGGAATCAGTTCTTTAAAGTTTGTGGCAATTATCCAGCCACTGATTTCAGGACCCCAGGGTGGATTCACCCTCCCAAGGCATGGTGGAGGGACTTGACTCTATATGTCCTTGCTCATTTTGAGGAGGATCTGGAGAGGCTGGGACTTTCTGAGGCCATCAGGGCGACCTGTTTATGGCATTCAGATGAGCGTAGCGAACTTCTACGCCATCTTTGAGTTATGCTGCCCGGCTACAGGGACCTTCTCACCCCTGTCGGCGAATTGGGTATGGCTCTGCACGAGATGTGAGAAGTCTCTGCATTGCCTTTGGGGTCTCTCCCATATGAAGATATTTCCCGTGCGAGGCGGAATTGGCACTTCTGGAGAAGCAGGAGCCCGCTTTGCTTGAGACCTACCGGAATTGATGTGTCACCTGTACATTTGCTCCAGCATGCATGGGAGTAGTAAGGGAGCTTCATGCAGTTTGAGGATCTGGAGAGGCTGGCACTTTATGAGGCCGTCAGGGCGACCTGTTATGGCATTCAGATGAGCGTAGCGAACTTCTACGCCATCTTTGAGTTATACTGCCCGGCTACAGGGACCTTCTTCACCCCTGTCGGCGAATTGGGTATGGCTCTGCACGAGATGTGGGAAGTCTCTGCTCTGCCTTTGGGGTCTCTCCCATATGAAGAATATTTCCCGTGCGAGGCGGAATTGGCACTTCTGGAGAAGCAGGAGCCGCTTTGCTTGAGACCTACCGGGAATTGATGTGTCACCTGTACATTTGCTCCAGCATGCATGGGAGTAGTAGTAAGGAGCTTCATGCAGTTTGAATTGAAGAGCTGGGGAAATTATTTGTTCCCCGAGTTGGAAGGTACTCCTGAAGCGGCTCATTGTGGAGTTGCAGATGAAGACATCTTTTGCCGGATGCAAGAGCACTCTCAAGGGGATTTGATTCTAGAAGAAGATGACGGACCCTATGAGAAAGGCGATATTCTTCGGAGTTTCTACCACCAGGCTCGTCGACGACGTCCCGGAAGGCACTTCTAGCTGGTTTCTTAACGGTCTGTGTTGAAGAGATGTGTGGTGTCGTCTTCGTCTGGCGATGTCATTCATCCGACTGTCTTATTGCCTGTCGTTCGTCTAGTCCATGGTCGTTCTCTTGGACTTCTTCCAGCCATGGTGTGCTGTATTCAAAGAGGCCTTCGTGCATTGACGGAGGCTTTCTGTAGGCCACCAACAACGAAGCGGGGAAAGGGGACTATCTTGCCTCGCGACGGACCAAACACCAGAATAGGTTTGCCATATACTTATTTAATAGCATGGTTCGCCCTTCACTGTCCTTCCATCATCCAAGCCGGAGAGGAGCCCCCAAAAGGTGTTCGAATGGTGCTTCTCCGTCGATTCGAGGGGTGTTCATGGTCAAAGACTTATGTGGCTGCGGTCCGTAAGCTGCTGTGCCGTCATGACGTTTATAGCCTTTTCCGATGCTTCCCTACATTCGCGATGCAGGCTATGGTGAAGAATTCAAGGATGTAGGAGAAGGGCAGACGTCATTGAGTCGGGGAGTCTTCGAATGGCTGGTTAGCATCCGGCCATCACACTTGTTGTATAGAAGTGGGGACACCTGTTACCTGGAGCCCTATGTTCCGAGTCGGTTTGCCCGCCAGTTTGGGTATGACAAACTGTATGTAGGCAATCCAAACAGCAGTCTGGCCTTCATGGGGAGTCTCATCGATGAAGCTCGTGCCTGGCGGTTCTTCATTGCTGGTTGTACTGAGGCGCGACTGTGCATGCCGCTAAGGACTCCGAACCTTCTGACGACCCTGGGATTCTGCCAGTGGTATAGAACTTCGAACTCCACACCCACTGGATTTTCTATTAATTCCTTTGGTGTGTGAAGTTAATTTCTCAACGGCTGAAGCGAAAGGTCACTGAGAAGAGCGAGGGTAAGAGGGTCCGCGTTCCAGGCCTCGGGGAATTCATTGTCGTTGATGATAGTGAAAGCCTCGGATGCAGGAATTCCTCGCTTGAAGCGGATACATGTGCTGAAGCTCCAACAGCTGCTTCTGGTGGGGTAGGCACGACCCCTATAGAACATGTTGATGTGGAAGAAGTGGAGGAGAAGATGCTGACGTCCACTTCAAGCGAAAGCGGGAAGGTGGATCTCGTAGGAAGAGGGTAGTGAAGAAGCCTCGTCGCTATGCTCCTACGGTTGTTGCAGAGGCGAATTATCTGCAGCGCCTCCTCCTCCTGCCCCATTAGTCATTAAGTTGTCGGCTCCTAGGCGACTACTGGTAAAGCTGCTCCGGACCCGGGTGAGATCAGCTCCGTTCTTATAATATACTTCTTATGTGTTCCATATAACTCATTTTTTACTTTATGATTCAGGAACTGAGGCGGTGAGAAGCCCGAGAGCTGACGCTGTCGGAGAACAAGGGGAGCATTATGATCCCTTGTTCACTTATAGGGAAGGCGATGAGGCTGGCTATTTCGCCGTTTCGGAAGAGTCTGGAGATGATGCGGTCTATGTAGGTCCTTCGGGTGCTGGGACTTCAAAAGGAAGTCCCGTAGCTTCTAGCTCCTTTGGGTGGACCACGGAGGGTTCGACAAGTGAAGGTGGGCCGGCCATTCGTGTTGATTCTG
>JAVJIF010027089.1:0-87388 GCA_038442645.1 Agave tequilana
TTTGATAATGATTTACTCATGTAGTTATGTTTACTAATATCTTGTGATTTTACTTTCAGATTATGTAACAAGATATTAGTTGGTGATTGCTTCAAAAAGAGGAGTTTGGAAGCCTTCACTTGGTGATTCCCGTGCCCGAGCATCAAGATCATACCTTTGCACTCGGTGGATCACGGTTGGGACCAAGCCGACTTGAAGATGAAGATCGTCAAGAAGACTTCGGTATCCTAGTTTAGTTTAGTGTGTTTTAGATCCATTTGTAAAGATAAGAATAGTTGATATGCTCAAGTGCACAATACACACACGTTTTTATGGTTTTTTTTTTCGATTTTTAGTTTAACCGATATTTGTTTTCATGAATAGTTTGATCAACAAGTTTATTGGTTTATGTATATAGATTCGTTCTATACATGCATGCTTAACTTTTAAACAAATTTATTTTGACTTTCCTATTCATGTATTGAAAAATTCAAGTTTGATAAAATACAAGTTTTGGTTTTTGGTAAAAATTATTAAACACAAAAATGGTTTTATATGCTTGTATTTGAGTTAAAATGATTATCACATGTTTAATGTATCAATGCAAATGATAAAACTATTTTTGGGTATTTTTACAAGACTTAAAAGATTTTTAGAAATATTTTTAACAAGTGTTTCTGACCCAGAACTGTGCTGACAGACCAAGCCGGTCGACCGGCGGTCGATCGACGTGCACAGACTTGTGCACGTCTGCTGGCACAGTGGGCCGGTCGGCCGGGCGGCCGACCGGATCAGAGAGCCTTGCTCTCTGTATCTGGGCGGTCGGCCGAGCGACCGACCGGATCAGAGAGTCTGCTCTCTGTATCTGGGCGGTCGGCCGTGCGGTCGACCGGGTTGCCCCAACGGTCACATATCTGACCGTTGGCGGTCGGCCGGCCGGCCGACCGCTAGGCCTGTCAGGCTGCCAGATCAGCCTAACGGCTAGTTTTCTGTTGGGCCTATATAAACCCCAATTCTTTGGGATTTGGTCAAGATTTTTAGAGCTAAAATTTCCTGACTTCTTCAGTGTTTTAAACAAGTTTTGAAAAGAGTTTTAAGTGCCAAAAGATCAATCTTATTTGTTTTAAGTGTTTTGTTTATTTCAAAGAAATTAGGGTTTTTGGGAATTAGTTTTTGATCTAAATTTCTATATCATTTTTTTGTGTTTTCCCAAGAGAATTTCTTTGATCAAACACTTAGTTTTTCCACACTTGAGCTATATCTTCTATCCTATTCTATTAGGATCTTGTTTTGTGAAAGAGAAAAGAAAGAGAGATTGTTTGTGGTTGAAAGATACCACCAAGTTGTAAACCCTTTTCATTGTTGGGTGCTCCTCTTTGGTAGAGGTTGAGATTGTGTTTGCTCCCTCTATTGTGAGGTGGAGTTTGGTTGTTGGCTACGGGCCTTATCCCTCTTCGGTAGAGGTGGATTGTGGTTGTATTGCCTCGTGGCATTGTACGGTTGAGAGAGGAGTTCGGTACTCCTTTAGTGGATTGGAAATCCTTCACGGTGGTGAAGGCGGGGATGTAGAGCTAGGGGCTCGAACCTCGAAACACATCTTGATCCATTGTCTCTTAACCCTCTCTCTCTATTTGTGTTGTGCATAGCATCATTCTTACTGTCATATCATTTATATCTATTTGCTTGCATTTGTGCCTTGCATCTTTCATATTGCTATCATCCTTATATGCTTGGCTTTGTTGTGTGTGCCTCACTTGTACTTAACCACAAGAGCTTCATATAGCACCTCAACCCATTTTAAGGGAATCAAGAGGAGTTAGTCCAGAGCCCTTCACAGTGGAATTCGGCTACACTTGTTGGTTGTATTAAGTGATTGCCAAATTGTTTTTAAGCTTCCGCATTTAGCGCATTTAGTTTCATAGATTAGCATATCACCTATTCACGCCCCCTCTAGGTGATTTCAATTGGTATCAGAGCCTACGCTCCTGATATTTAGGCTTAACATCCTAGGAGTGAGATCCTTTGTTTGCTAATCTACATTTGCATTTGCTTGCTTGCACACATATAGTTTACATCCATGACTTCATGACCCCACCTATGTTTGACCCTTCCAACATCATTGTTTGGAAGACTAGATGTCCGTTTATTACTACCCTAGGATATAAGGTTCACCTTGCCATTACCAAGGAATCCTTCCTTAGCAGTGTTCTAAATATCCCCGTTATAAACCCCGATATTGCGCAGATATTGCGTTTACGGCACCTAGCCGTAATGATTTGGCACATCCAAACCGATATAGCGTTTTTCATCCAAATCGCTGATAAATAGGCATGGACCCGATATATCGGTCGCATTTCGGCGATTTTGGACCCGATATAGCGTTCTACACCCAATTTCTAGGTTAGGTATTTGGGTAATACAAGTGATGTGACAATGTGATATTTTTGAAGATTCTACACTTGGATAGTGATTATGGATTCATAGGCTTAATGCAAGTTATCGAGTTAAGCATATCTTAAA
This sequence comes from Agave tequilana, assembly GCA_038442645.1. Classification (NCBI taxonomy): domain Eukaryota; kingdom Viridiplantae; phylum Streptophyta; class Magnoliopsida; order Asparagales; family Asparagaceae; genus Agave; species Agave tequilana. Next base: position 2,500 of record JAVJIF010027089.1, read on the forward strand.
CATATAAGTATGATGTTTTATGTAGATTTATATAATTTATGCATATATTGTCTTGTTGAGATGCGATTTAAGACAAGAAGATATGTATATTTACAGTCCGATTTTGACATCCGATTTTTGAAAATATCCCCGATATATCCCCATCCCCGATAAATTTCCCGGCCGATATAGCCGCTGTGGCCGCCATTAAGAACACTGTTCCTTAGTGATAGCAAGCATATAAGGGCCAATGCACAAGCCCTTGAGGCCATTAGAAGCACATTAAATAAAGAATATCTTTTTACTTGCTTCTAACTTTGATTTCACATTTGCAGTGTGGAATATGTTGACAACCCCACCACCTCCGAGCTTCAATTGCCATCCAACCGGAGGAAGAATCTAGTGGAGATGAATTCGAGGCACAACAATGCTATATACGGTCCAAGGGAATGACTCCCTTGAGGTACACTCGGAAACTCAACTAGATAGTTTTGACTCTAGTTCTTCATGTGATGAATTTGTTGATGCTCATGCTTTAAATGAAGAACTCTCTATTGTTTGTGAAAAATTAATTGAAAAGTATAAAATTTTGAAAAAGAAGACTTGTGCTTTAAATAAAGAAAATGAAAAATTGTCTTCTAAGCTTAACAATGTTTTGCAAGAGAAGGTTGAGGTCTATAATGAAAGAGATTCATTGAGATCTCAACTAGACCTTGCACTAAAGGAAAATAAAGTTTTAAAATCTAAAAATGATTGTGAAACTCTTTTGAAGAATAATGATGTTTTGTCTTCAAAAGTTGAATTTGTTTAAGAGAAAATGATTCTTTGAAAAGAGAAATTGATTTTATTTCAAAAGAATTAGAAATTTGTTTAAATAAAAATAAATCTTTGAAAAATGATATTTCTTCTCATGTTTGCCATGCTAGGGTAGTATCACACACTTCACCTATTGCATGCCACACTTCTTCTTTAATTAATAATGATATATCTTTGCTTAAGAAGAGTGTTGATTGTTTGGGCTCCATTTTGAGCCAATGTGTTGTGGGCCATACACGTTGGAATCTTTGTTTCGAAAGAAACAAGTTCCATCTATTATGCATGCATACCCTCCACGGCATACACATGTTCCTCACGGACACACCCATCACATGTATGCTCATGTGTACACTTGTACACATTGTGGACGTAAGGGCCACCTTGCTAAATTTTTGTTTTTGATCGTATACATGATTGTAATTTAGCAAATAATTTTGTTTGGGTTAGGAATGGTACTACCCCCATGGACCCAAAAAGTTGTGGGTACCAAAGACCACCCCTCTTATGTTTGATGTAGGTGTGGGCTCTCACATGACGTGAGAGTAGCGGTACCTTGGAGTGGATGCGTTCCGAGCTTCATGGAAATCATTTGGATGCATCACTTTCAAGGAAAGTTTGGTGGAGATGACCACCATGTTTTGGAGACTTGGAGAGTTACCTTCTAGGTTTTGGTAACGATCTCTAGCTCCTAATTATTGTTTTACATGCTTTTCATTCCATTGTTTATAGCATGTTTTTGATGTTTATAGATTATTATGTTCATGCCATGATTATTAGACCCTTGACATACATGTATAGCTTTTTGAGACACCCATGTTTAATATGGACCATTATTTTGTGTTCTCACCGTTTGTTTAGCTATCATGTTTATCATAGGTTTAATAACATGTGGATTTACATAATAATCATGTTTATGTTTAACATGTTGATTTATGATTTGTTTTGATGCTTCATGCTTTGAATATATGTTTAAATGTTAGTTTTCATTAAGACTAGGTATATATTTGTGCATATAGTGGGTCACAAATAAATCTATATATATGTTTGGGCTTGAATGCTTATTTGTTCCCATTAGATGTGCTAGTATAGTCTAGTTTTGATGATTCATCATATTTTTAAACTTGTATTCTAATTTTTGGATTTGTTTCATGTTTTTGTGTTTGTGTTTAACTTCATGTATATGTCTATTTTATCAAAACTATTGTTTATACATATACATCCTTTGAGCCACGTGCCTTCATGCATATATCTTGTGGACTCGTTGTGTTTGGATATGTATGTATACTTTAGTTTGTATAGGACATACATATACCTTGAAGATTAAATAAGTTTTGATGAATTTCATGTTTTCATTTTTTAAAGGAATATTGAGCTTAATTGAATACTTTCATGATTATGATCTTCACATTGTATTTGTACACTCACATTTATAGTTTACTCATGTGTTTTGTTTTCGTGAGTCATATTTATGCTTAATTGATTATGAGTGTTGATTATCATGTGGATTTCATGTTTCATGAAAAATAATTTTGTTTTATTCCTTGCTTGAAGGATTTCGTACTAGTTTTACAAATTTTCAATAACTAGTTACAGTATTCTTCATATGGTAGAGTTTTTCAAACACACTTTATTTTTCAAATCTATTTTTTTTAAAACCCCTACCATCCACGGGCGGACGGATGAGAGATCATGCTCATGTATGCTTTATAATGAAAAATCATTTTAAACTTGAACATGATTGGGTGGTAGTTATATGATGTATACACTTGATCATTATTGTTGTTTCAATTGGTATCATTGAAATTCTTTCAATTGGTATCATTTTGACCTTCTTGTATACTCATATATGTTTGTATGTATGTATGTTTTCATTTCAATAATATCAATTTCTATTGGTATTAAATTTTTCATACATATATATTTTGTTTATGCTATAAGCTTGAGTTTCAACTTTGTTTCAATTGATTCAATTTTCAATTGGTTTCTTAAACAAGCTTATGCATGTGTTTTGTTGGTATTTCATAAAGGGGAAGAAAATTCGATTTTCATATTTCAATTGGTATTTGTATTTTCACTCCCTTACTTTATGATAGAAAATAATCATTTCATTTGATATCACATACTTAAAAAGAAAAATACTCTCTTTTGATATCAAGATGTTTATTTGAATGTTTTAAATTGGTATCTCAAAATTTTGTTTTAAAAAGATAAATACAAAAGTTTTGATTTATATTGCCCTATATGCAAGGAGAGCTTAACATCTCTTCTACATATAGATTCATGTTGAGTGTATCTTGTATTGAAGAGCTTGACATCTCTTCTTTATGTGATACACGTGTGTAGGGGGAGCTTCACATCTCCTCTTATGCATTACATAATATGTGTTGTGTGAATTGGGGCTTGTCATCCTTCTTCATGTAATGCATATATGTAGGGAAGTTAACTTAGCGTCTTCCTCTTCATGAATGTATATCGCATATACATTTGTTGATTGATCTATGTTTATTCAATTGGTATCAAAATGCTTCATTGACATATTTTCAATTGGTACCTTAATTGATTGTCACCCCTATTTGGTTTTGTTTTTTGTTTTAGACAAAAAGGGGTCATACAATAAAAACAATGTTCTCATTTTTAATTTTTTTGTATTTTTTTATTATAACCCTTTGTTGATTCATTATTTCGAACAAAAAAGGGAGAGAAATTTTGTTTTGTTTTGATTGTTTACCCCTTTGTTGATGATAGACAAAAGGGGAGAAAGATTTCAAAGTTTTATATATGCATATTTATGTTTTGCATATATTAAGTTTAATTTAGTTTAATTTTAATTGGTATCTAGAGCATGTTTTGTTTTGAACATTTCATGGTATCTAGAGCCTTTTATTATTTATGCATGATTATGCATTGTCATTCATTGCATATTTATTGTTTATTTGTTTATGCATGAGTTAAGGGGGAGCTTCTTTGAAGCTTAACTTTAATCCATGCATATATAACTCCATGAGTTTTGTCATCATCAAAAAGGGGGAGATTGTTGGCCCGGAGGCCTTCCTCTCTAGTTTTGATAATGATTAACTCATGTAGTTATGTTTACTAATAATCTTGTGATTTTAGTTTCAGACAGTGTTCTAAAAAAAAGGTTTAAGCGGTCGATTAATCGTCCGCTTAAATGATTTCGGCCTGAAACCGAGCAGAACTTGAAGAAAGTGATCCGATTACTCAGTTAGGTGATTAATTCGTTTAAGCGATGATTAAGCGTCTAATCGGCGATTAATTAGCGTCCGTTTAAACGTTATTCAATCATTTTCTAAATGGATTCGAATTTCGAATCCATTAAGCTAATTGAACTCAAACCCGATCTAATATTGAGGATATAAATGATCACGTGTTGGAGAATTAAGGCTCGCGAGCCCTAATATCCGCATTCTCACTCCTCCTGCGGCGACGACGCTCCCGAATCTCACGAAGAAGCTCTCGATGCTCACTGTGACGAGAGGACAAAGGTCCCGAAGTCCTAATTTTATCTGAAGCTCTCGAAGCTCACGGTGGCGATGATCTTCCTGGGAAATTAGAACTTCGGCGACGAAGAAGTTCACAAAGCGTTAATCCTTCTATGGCAAACTCTCCTTTCGACGACGACCTCCCTTGCGTTAATCCTCCCATTGCGACCTCCCTCTTTGTCGACAAGATCTCCCCTTGTGATTAGCTCTCTGGTCAGCAGCAAAGCGTCAACGATGACCTTCTCATGCTCAACGACGACCTTCCCTTGATTAGCTCTCTCTACCCCCTCGCGTGTACGTATTTTGCCCAAGTTCTTACCAACGGTCTTTGTTTCTTTTAATAGGCTGATGAGTGCCTCAAGCATCGGCAGGATAGAGTTGCATCTAGCAGTAACCAAAGTTGTTGGAAGTATGTTGCTTTTTGAAAGAAATACATATATTTGTTCATTTAAAAAGCATTTTTAACTATAGTTGTTGGAGGAGGAGGTACATTGATGTACTTCGAACTGATTGTTATTGTTACTTTTAAATTCTTCTTTGTTCTAGCAATTTAATTTTTCAAGTAATGTTTACTATATCTTTTATGCTTTTTTTTAGAGTTTATAGAACTCATATTTTCATGTTTTAAGTATTATCATATTATTATATATTAAAATACTAGTAAAACGTGTAATCCGTTAATCACCGTTTAAACCGTTTAAGCATTATGCGCTCCCGGACCGCGCGCGCACTTAAACCGCTTTTTAGAACATTGGTTTCAGATCATGTAACAAGATATTAGTTGGTGATTGCTTCAAAAAGAGGAGTTTGGAATCCTTCACTTGGTGATTCCCGTGCCCGAACATTAAGATCATACCTTTGCACTCGGTGGATCACGGTTGGGACCAAGCCGACTTGAAGATGAAGATCGTCAAGAAGACTTAGGTATCCTAGTTTAGTTTAGTGTGTTTTAGATCCATTTGTAAAGATAAGAATAGTTGATATGCTCAAGTGCACAATACACACACGTTTATGGTTTTTCGGTTTTTAGTTTAACCGGTATTGTTTTCATGAATAGTTGATCAAAACAAGTTTAATTGGTTTATGTATAGTAGATTCATTCTATACATGCATGCTTAACTTTTAAACAAACTTATTTTGACTTTCCTATTCATGTATTGAAAAAATCCAAGTTTGATAAAATACAAGTTTTGGTTTTTGGTAAAATGATAAAACACAAAAATGGTTTTATATGCTTGATATTTGAGTTAAAATGATTATCACATGTTTATGTATCAATGCAAAATGATAAAACTATTTTTGGGTATTTTTACAAGACTTAAAAAGTTTTTTAGAAATATTTTTAACAAGTTTTCTGACCCAGAACTGTGCTGACAGACCAAGCCGGTCGACCGGGCGGTCGACCGACGTGCACAGACTTGTGCACGTCTGCTGGCACAGTGGGCGGTCGGCCGGGCGGGCCGACCGGATCAGAGAGCCTTGCTCTCTGTATCTGGGCGGTCGACCGAGCGGCCGACCGGATCAGAGAGCCTTGCTCTCTGTATCTGGGCGGTCGGCCGTGCGGTCGACCGGGTTGCCCCAACGGTCACATATCTGACCGTTGGCGGTCGGCCGGCCGGCCGACCGCTAGGCCTGTCAGGCTGCCAGATCAGCCTAACGGCTAGTTTTCTGTTGGGCCTATATAAACCCCAATTCTTTGGATTTTGGCCAAGATTTTTAGAGCTAAAATTTCCTGACTTCTTCAGTGTTTTAAACAAGTTTTGAAAAGAGTTTTAAGTGCCAAAAGATCAATCTTATTTGTTTTAAGTGTTTTGTTTATTTTAAAGAAATTAGGGTTTTGGGAATTAGTTTTTGATCTAAATTTCTATGTCATTTTTGGTGTTTCCCAAGAGAATTTCTTTGATCAAAACACTTAGTTTTTCCACACTTGAGCTATATCTTCTATCCTATTCTATTAGGATCTTGTTTTGTGGAAAAGAGAAAAGAAAGAGAGATTGTTTGTGGTTGAAAGATACCACCAAGTTGTAAACCCTTTTCATTGTTGGGTGCTCCCTCTTTGGTAGAGGTTGAGGTTGTGTTTGCTCCCTCTATTGTGAGGTGGAGTTTGGTTGTGGCTACGGGCCTTATCCCTCTTCGGTAGAGGTGGATTTGTGGTTGTATTGCCTCGGTGGCATTGTACGGTTGAGAGAGGAGTTCGGTACTCCTTTAGTGGATTGGAAATCCTTCACGGTGGTGAAGGCGGGGATGTAGAGCTAGGGGCTCGAACCTCGAAACATATCTATTTGTTTGCGTTTGATCCATTGTCTCTTAACCTTCTCTCTCTATTTGTGTTGTGCATAGCATCATTCTTACTGTCATATCATTTATATCTTATTGCTTGCATTTGTGCCTTGCATCTTTCATATTGCTATCATCCTTATAGCTTGGCTTGTTTGTGTGTGCCTCACTTGTACTTAACCACAAGAGCTTCATATAGCACCTCAACCCATATTTAGGGGAATTAAGAGGAGTTAGTCCAGAGCCCTTCACGGGGAATTCGGCTACACTTGTTGGTTGTATTAAGTGATTGCCAAATTGTTTTTAAGCTTCCGCATTTAGCGCATTTAGTTTCATAGATTAGCATATCACCTATTCACCCCCTCTAGGTGATTTTAGAAAGCAGATTTGGAAATAACAAAACAAATATATTGGAAAGCATTCATTTTTTTTAAAGAACAAGCTGGAGGTCACCCTCAAGGCTAACACACACACACACACCCCTTTCACAAATGTGCACACACCCGAAAGGATTTGAACCTGTGACCTTTGGGGAGCAAACCCAGGGCCTGACCAGCGGGCCAACTTCGGGGGGACATTGGAAAGCATTCATGATAAGTGGCATTCAACTAGTTTTTATCAAATTTGGTTAATTATAAATTTACTATAATGATTCATCTTTTCTTTCCTATGTATGTACGTACACATGCACATAAACATAGACACAAATGCACACATACTAGGAAAATATACGTGCTATGCATGTGACAAAATCCAAACTTTTTTTACATGGATCATAATATAAAATAATAAAAAAAATGAAAATAAGTAAAAAAAAAATAGAGATCAAGAAGAATCTTAAACTCATGGTTTCACATATTCCATAAAGAAAATATGGACGATATCTTATAAAGCGTTGAGGTGCCTAATACAATATTGACCCCATAGTATATGTCGATAAGTTTCTAATATTGTCGATATGGATGATATTGTCGTACTGACATCCGATATTGACGATATCAATTCTAAAAACCATTGGTCGATATCGATACAAAGATTTTAAACCATGCTGGAATTGCTATGTAGATGTGCATTTGTGTTTATCTAGAGTCTTTCTGAAAGCTTTATGAGATAAATTCTAATTTGATAGAATTCATATTTGAAATTCCTAATAAACTTGAGATTTTGTTTTATTGGGCTTTCTTTTTAAATGCTAGAATCCTAATTTTTGTTAGGTCTTTATTTTATATTTTAATTTAAATTATATTTGAAAAAATTTCATAGCAAACTTGTTCAAATGTGCTTTCTCAATTATGATATATAGATATATCTTATTTCTAAAAAATGAGAGAAGAAATAATAAGTAAACTTAGGGTGAGGACTATATATAACTAAAACTCATCAGACTTTTAAGTATTGAATATAATTAAATGTAAAGAAACATCAACATAAGGTTAGTTCGGATAGATTTCAATAGGAATTCCAAATATAGTAAAAGATTTAAAAAGTTACCATTCTAATTTGATGGGTGACATGGGTCTATTTTATATTCTAAGTTATTTAAAATTACATGATGATTAGATATGTCTATATTTGAATAAATTTATTAAAAATTGAACAAAAGTAGATATAGATTGATTTTATCAAGATATGGTTAGATTTAATATATTTCAAAGAATTTCAAATAAATTAAAATTAATACCCAATATATCCCTACAGAGAAAGCAAAAAAGAACAAAGCCTCTGTGGTATTTGCTTTTAAGAATACTTACATGCGCGCACGTGCGCTCACACACATGCATACATACAGAAATTTTCTTAGACGCCATGTCAAGTTAGCCATCTTCCATATTCTGCTTAACTGTCTCAATTTATGTTTTGTTTGAGCTAGCACTATTCAGAAGAACTCCTTCAACTATGACAATGTTGTTCACCCTAACTAACAGAATCTTACCCTTCTTGCACATTTAACCATTTGGTTCCTCCAATTTTTTCAAATGCATTCATTTCTTTTCATATAGTTTATTTCCTCATATCCATCTCAAATTTCTAATTTTAGCCTCACTGTCTTTCGAGTGTGTTTCTTAATTGTCCAACGTTCTGGCCCAAAACATGACTGGTTTTATAGCCACCTTAAAAATTTTACCATCAACTTCGAGGTTATTCAACAGTCATACAGAACTCTAGAAGTACTCTATTTCAGATGTTGCTGGGTGAAGGATTGATTTTTTGTAGCATATCTCACCAACGTGATGAAAGTAATCCTGACTGACCTTTTGTCAATCTCCCATAAAGAAAGAGAAAGCTCGTATAATTCTCCTCGTTGATGATAATTTGTCAAAATTGATGTTTTTTGGTTGATCAAGTAATTTCTGCTTACTGAGTTCAGAATTAGATGATTTTAGTTTTGTCAGTGCCACTGTTTCAACAGCATCATTTATATACCATTACCTCTAAACCTCTTAGCATGAGCACATCTTAATTTCTAGAGGAGCAGTGATGTAAGTGAAGCTCCGATCAAGTCCAACGAAATCTTGGTTTATTCAATTTTCAAGGACTCCCATACAAAACCCAGTGGGGCACTGAGTGCTATGTTTTTTTTTTCACACCTCCCTCACTTTGTACATCTTCAAGTACCAGTGTTCTAGGGACAAGTGGTCTTGGTAGGGAAAGTATCTTGTAGAACATGTTGTTGCCACCAAATAAAGCAAAGAAGAGGAAACAAGATAATCTGATGGAACAGTCTTTAGTAAGGAAGCAAGAGAAATTCAATTCCATTATTGCAAGGAGGATGTTCTATTCTGGTGGGTTGCCATTTAATTTGGCAATGAATCCTATGCCATTGCATCCATGTAGATTATTGATATTAATTCTGAATAAACATGAACCCCTCTCAGATAATTATAGTCAATTTTCACATTAAATGGATTTCTATTTTTCTATGTGATATATGAACTTGATTTTTCAAAACACAAATCACATGGTCTTGGTTTTACAACTGACTAGATTTTGGGCACGTGCTACCTACATGCAACAAAAATAGAATTGATGTTAAAATAAAATTTATTAAAATTTACTATTTGTAGCTTTCTTTATAGGCCTTTTGCTCTGATTCTATAGAATTCTAATCTTGAGATGAGAATCATATTTTCTACCGCTAATAAATGTTCTTTTTTTATTTCAAATTCTTTTTCAAAATAGAGATCCCTAATAAATGTTGTTGTTCTTTTATTATTTCAAATCTTTCTTGAGACATGGATGTAAATGTTATGTTTGATTTTTGGGTATTGTAACATTTTGTCATTTTATTTTATTTTTTGACATATAGATATGTGTGTGTGTGTGTGTGAGAGAGAGAGAGAGAGAGAGAGAGAGAGAGAGAGAGAGAGATTAATGGCACTGAAAAACTTTAGATATGTAATCATGCAGAGGGATACATGTCTTGAGTTCTTGATTCTCTATCTAATAATGCTATTTTTTATTTTAAAATTTCTTTTTGAGATGAGTATATAAATGTATGGCTAGATTTTAAGATCTGTTAATAGTTTGTAAGTGGATGGATAAATTTGGTTTGGACGTGATACGAACGTGAGTCACAATCAAATCAGAATTCCAATCAAAAGGGTTAATAGTAAAGATATTTATGGATAGACATGGACTTAACACATCTTGTCTATGTTTTTTGTCTGCATCAACATATCAATATGGTCTTTACTAAGACACCAGTCAAATAGTGATTTTACAAATTTGATAATGATGTCAATAACTGCTCTGATTGTGTGCGCCATTGTGCAGCTGTATGTATGGGACCAAGGCGGACAAATTCCTCTCCTTGTGAAGAACAAGGCAGCAGAAACCTTATTTGGAAATGTCACTGCTGAGAATGTTTATAAATGCTACCAAGAAAGTGAGAATCAAAGACCTGACCATGCGCATGACAGAAAACAACAGAATCATTCTAATCAATCTATCAGTCACTATCCCGAATCCTGCAGAAGCAATGCTTTGACAAACGAAAACCAGAATCTAGGGTCCGGGCAAGTTGACTGCAGTCGCAGCAGAATGAAGCCTAATTTTTATCAAATCTGGTTGATTCTTGTTTAAAACACTGTTACAACATGGTAAGAACAGTCCTTTCCGATTTGAGATTACTGTGGATGGGGACAAGATATTGAGAACGGTAGATTTGAGTTGGTTTCATTTATAATGCCATGCTATGAGAGTGGGAAGTCTTAATTCTTTGTTGGGTCTTGCTCTCATTTGAAGATAGAAAAACCATATTCTGAGCAATAAAACTTCTTGCAGCTATAAATTTTATTTCCATTGCTAAATTAATTATTTCCACTAGTCCAGTGGTTATCGCAATCAAATGTTTTGCAGTGTAACTGGAAGGAGTCGTGTTTGTGTGTGTGGGTGCGGGTGCATGTGTGTGGAATTATTGTTTCTCACCTACGAACATGAAGACACAAATTTTTTTCATCAGTATGGCAGTTTGTCATCATGAGGGTATGCTTGTGCATTTTACTGGAAGAGTTTGCATAGTTCGTACTATGAAATTTGTCTTCCAATGGCAAGTAGAAAATTGAACAAGCAGGTTGCTGGATGGTTGGAGGTGTACCCAAGTCAACTCACTTTCAGCTCAAGGAAAGCAATCAGGGTTCTTGCTTTGCAGAGAGACTGTGAAAGATTGAAGTTGAGAAAACATAATGGTAATAGTATTTATAAACACCTGATCTATCTCTTATTTGTGAGCTATTATTAAGAAATATGCTGGTTACTTCCTTGAACTTTAAACATGTTGACCAATAATCTCTATCAGCTTGAATGCCTGATATCTGGGAATATCTTAGGTTTTGGTCATCTCTATTATTCTCTTTTCCTCTTATTGCCTCTTCATGCCAAGAATGGTGCACTTCAATTAGATGCTAATTTTATGTTTACATAACAAATTCATACTTGCAGTTCTCTTTTCTTCTTTCAGCATGCTGATCCATGACCTTGAAGACTTTTCGAACTTTTCTCTCAAGTATTGTTGTATCTTTACTATCTTCTTACTCTTCTTCATGTTTTACTTAATTTCACAGTTTATTTATTTATTTATGTATCTAGTTTGCTAGGATATTCTAAATAAAAGAAACAAAAGAAAACAGGTCGATCAACATTCTTGTGAAATTGTCTACTTTTTAGTTCAATATGTCTACAATTTATATGAATCTGTTTACCTTTTAGTTCAGTGCTTTCCCTATGAAATTGTTACATTTAGTTCAATATGTCTACTTTTTATATGAATTGTTTACCTTTTAGTTAAATATATTTGTTGTTCTCAAAGCACACTTGAACACTTTTTCTTGAGAACAATTGTGTGACAAAGGAATTAACTAAATTAAACCTTTGGGGAAAAGAAAAAATAGCAGTGTAAGAGAGAAAAATGAGAAGAATAGAAATTTGTTAAGGAAACGTAACTACATATTTTATTTGTGACTTGATTCCCTTCAAATTGCCACTCTAATTAAATAGAAAAGCTGACTATTTTTAAAAAGTTGCTAACTAATCATGTAAATAAATTAAAAAAATGTTAAACAAAGTATGATGTGCTTACAAAAAGAGCTAAGACACTCTCTTGTCAGATACGCGTATCAAAAAGTTTCAGGTGTACCAGTATTAAAATACTGCTGCTGCCTCAAATCTCATGTTTCTAAACCTTTAATTTAAGAGAATCCTCCAAGACAACAAAGATGGTGCACATTTTTCCAAACAGAGAAATCTTAACCAGACAATAAACAAGATGGATCAGCTAAAAAGATAAAAACAAGAAAGAAAAAAAAAGGTATGCATCAGAAATGAACTCTCGATCAATTTGTCAAGAAGACTCCCAGCCGAACTGTTGATGTTACAGGCTCAATGTACAATAGTGTGCTGATGATATTTCTTTGAGCTCAAAACAGTCATCAAACTGAAATTATAACTTTACCAGTATACATTGCAGAAAACATTTCGATGGGAAAGCAGCAATTTTTGTACTTGAGATCATTCATAGCAGGTATCATGCATCATTACAAAAGGTTATGAACCAGATCAAAAATTTCCCTCTCTCGCAGGAAGAGTTTGCACCTTGGACTGCTCTAGCCAATCCAATCTTCTAAAGGACTTGGGGTACCATTTCAAAAGAATAGTCTTCTAGGTAGAGTTGCCCAAATCCTTATATACCCAAAACTATCCCCACTGAGACTATTTGTTCGATTCAAATCCCAACAGCTTCCTTGTTTCATAGTCTCATATCAATCTTCTTTGTAAACCATAAGAGCGCTTTCACACTGTGCCCAAGTCTTGCCTGAGCTTGAGCCAAGTAGCGTGAGGCACCTGAGATGAGGGGGTTTTGTAAAAATTATGTGAGCTCCACCACTGTCCCTGGGCAAACATGGGGAGCGGTGGAAGTGCTCTGAGGAGATTCCTTCCTCCTCTCACTTGTGGTCTCTTCAAGTTTGATATACTTGCAAACTTGAAATGTACGATAAAATTTCCAGACTAATCCTCTACCCTTTCCAACCTAAGAACTTCAAACCATACATCTGTAATATATTTGGTCCCAACTTATGCATAAGGCTTTGTATTTAGGTTCAGCAACATTAATCTGTCTTTTTCAATTTAGCTGCACCAGAGCCATCTTCTCTACTAAACTAGTAGCAACCATATTCTTTCTACTGCCTTGTGTCTCAGGATTCATTCCATAGAGATCTAACAAAGCCTTATGCTGGTTACTGGCCACATGCCAACATCTAAGCTAGGATTGAGAGCCAAAGGAAAGGACATGACATACTAAATAGATCAAGGAGTGACCCATTGAAGCTTAGTACAACATCATCATCAGATCTCAATCAAATCACACAATTGGTGCCAATTTCTCAACGATGCAACTTTTTAAATTATGTAAATGTATCGCGATATAAGAACTGCAATCAGGGGAATGCACTTTACTGATAATACATTTTCCACTCATGCAACCACAGAGAGTATGCATCTACTCATTCCTCCATATTACATGGCCCCCTCATGCAACCACAGAAACCGATGTTAATGAATGAAGACAACTCGATTCGTTCTTTATGTATTGAACAGCATGGATGATGAACTAAGACTTGATAAGGTCAACTTGATTCAACTTGTCACCACAAATTACATTAAGGAGCCTGGTTGAAGGTATTTGATGTTGACAAACATCACTTGCTCTACATATCGCAAAGACTTTGGGTCAACCTGGCGCAAGTCATGGTGAGGGAAAATATCCATTAACGGACCCAAAGATTGCTGATTCCATTTGCATTGCCCATAATCTTCTTTTGATCACATAGAGTCATCAGTTCGAAGATGACTGTAGTGCAGGAGAGACAATTCATTGAGCTTGCAAATAGTGAATATCATGGAGAATATGGGAGTGGTCTTAATGAGGTCCAATTAGCCTGTTAGTCAGAGGAATTTACTATACTGTTCTTTTATTTAACAGTTAAGTGATGTGAAACGTGTACGTGTGTGGAAGCAATAGATAAAATAGCTCAAATAAAATTTTCACGATTGTCAGTAGGAACAGATTAAAACAGTTAATTTCAATGATGTTTCTTTAACGTGCAGTTGTTTGATCTATTTCAAATATTAAGTTACTAACTTTATATTTAATGTTATGCAGGTTATTAGATTTAATGATCAATAAAAAAACTATTGAAATTACATGAATAGATCAAGACTGATAATAAGTTAGAGATGTATATCCGACTTGTAAATAAATGATTTATGGATTGAAATTGTACCTCTTGAATTACCTGTGAAATAAATTTGGTTTCCTCTATTTTCTTCCTATGAGATTCTTTAAGTATTGTAGCTCTTGCTATCACAAATCCAACGCTTCAAACGATGCGCAATTTGAACTTCAGAAGAGTGATATATGACCCGAACAAGAAAGCTTGCTGGTGCAAAATTTTGCTCATGTGAATCTATTTTCTGTCTGATTTTGACGGCGTGGAGAAGGTCTAGATGGCCTCAGCTTCAGTAGTGAGGAAGAGGGTAACAATAGACATCAAAGTCGGTAGTAGGCATGGCGAGAGAAAGAGATTCGACAATACTTTTAGAGAGAAAAAAATTTGTTGTAGAGAAATTGAGAGAGGAAAAATAGAATTATACTAACGGATATATCAATTAGCGCATCTCACTACTAATCGGGATTTAATAGGTCTTCTCACCTCCACTAGAAAGAGGATTCATGATCCATAGCAAATTCACAAAGAGAATAACAAATATTCATTGATTTCATTGATTGTTTCATTGTACTGATTAAAATTGAATACATGAGGAGTCTGTTTATAGACCAAACAAAATTGTACTCATAGTTACAATCTAAATAGAAATACTAATTCATAAAGGATTTGAAAATTTTAAAAAAGAGAAAATACATGAAAAAAAAAACTAGTAATTCTACTACAACTCTAATTACTAAAATAGAAAATAAATAATTTAAGAAATAGAAATCCTATTACAAAACTTCTTCTAAAACCAAATAGAAGTTGCTTCTTAGAACCAAATTGTTACAAAGCGCTTGATTCTCCATCGATGACACACACACACCCCCCCCCACCATGGTTTTGAATTGTTCTTCGGCGGCTTCGGCTTCATGATATCCACATCATACTCTCCGGGTTGGAGAGAGCTCGACTCCGTCGAGTTAACAATAGAAGTGATCTCATCTTTCTCTAAAGTATTGGGATCATTCTGTTATAGTGCACTACGATCTTTTCACATGTCATCGATTTGTGCTCTTTCTTTCCATCGAACAAAATAATTACTAGTCATGATAACTTTATCATCTAAAATTTTATCAATCTGATCCACTGTATTAGGTAAAATATTTGAAATTGGTGAAAGGAAGGGTCTCTCAAAAATAGAGTTCATGAAATGGCTCATCAATAAAAAAGTTGCAAGGGTTAAAATCAAAACTATGGTAATCCACTAGATCTTGAATATTAAAAATAGAATTAATACTAAAATCAATAATATAAACATTACAATTTAGTTTTTTCAAGATTTGAAACGGATCAAAACTATAAACATGCATAATAACATCACCAAAAATTTTAAATTGCTTCTCATCGTCAATCTGTAACTTGTATTTGATGCTGCTTTGAACTATCTTATTATTGACTTCCTTTTGTAGTTCGTGATTAGACTCACGAGGACTCTTACCTAAACTCCAATTTGTGTACCATGCAGTGTTAACAACGGGGAAGTGAATTAAAGGTGTTTGCCAAATGCAGCTGGGTGTTACTGCTTCACTTTCATGATCACATACTTCTTCATCGACTTGGTTTTTAGGAAAGACATCAACAAACTCGGTAATCACATAGATGACTATGGGAAGAATTTGTAGGTAGATTTCGTAATCACTGGGGTGACTTCGGGAGACTTAACATCGGGTTGGGTGTCACATGTCGATGGTAATTTGTCTTAGGGCTCCTTTGGAACATCACTAAACTCCTTTTACACGGAAGTGACTATGAAAGAATGGTGTCCAACTTAGGGACAGTAGTGCAAACTCCGTCAATAATGATAATCCTAAAGAGATTGGTGCATTTACTATATTTTCATAACCTTGACACTGATCGCATTTAACAGGGGGAGACTTCTTTTTGGTGCCTTTTTTTTTGATGGTCCTTAATATCATGCCTAGGTAAGGGTATAACAGTACTAGACCTATGAGGCTGAACACACGGGGGAGGTCTAGACGCTGGTACTTTTTAACTAACAAAATAGGTGGCACGTATGTATCTGTGAATATTTCTTTCATTCTATCCCATATTTCAATCAGTCATTGACCACAGAATTTCCTCAAAATTCTCACATATGTCCAATATTGACTAGCTCGACCGGTCAATTTTATTGCAGCGAGCATAACTTTCCTAACTTCAGAAAAAATGGATACCGAATAAAGTACATGTCCATGCTTTGCAGCTATTGACACTCTGAAAAGACAAATTCCCATACAACATTTCAACCGGTCCAACGATGTATAAAATTTTCAACATTTATGAAAGACGAGTCGCAGACAAGCTGACGATCAATTTCTATCCATCCTCAAGGGATAAAGTAATGACTCAAACTTATTGATCCAGTGAAGTAGACAGTATGCCAAATATATTGCCTTTGAAGAGGTCTAAGCAAAACTATGAGGCTAAGTTAGCTCAACACTTAGCCTTACATGAACCCAAGAGGCTAAGTTTATCAAACTTCACCTTGAAGCTCTTCTTAGCTCCGCTGTAGTACCCGTATTTTTTTTTCTAATCTTAATTATTTCTAAATTAGTAGATAATTAGAAGGTGATCATCTTAATATAGTAAAAATAATGGTGGTTTACTAAAAATAGTCATTTAGTATACTAATACAATAAAGAAGTGCATATATGTATGCAATGTTCTTACACCCAAGAATATTTATACAAATATGATTATTTGAATTATGAGAAGAATAAATTGTATATAAGAAATTATTCATTTAATTAAGAAACTAAGTATACTAATATATGGATAATTAGAAGTGTTGGCCCGAAGGCCCATCACTCTAGTTTTGATGATGATCAACTCATGTAGTTATAGCACTAATGATCTGGTGTTTAATTAGTGACAGATTTATGATCAAGATCTTAGTAGGTGCATAGCTTCAACAAAAGATTTGAAGTCAAGTTTTGGAGCTTGCACGGTATTTGGACCAAGTCAAGAAGGCTTCAAGTGAAGACTTCAAGAAGATGAAAACTTGTGTCTAGGTTTGTTGTGTAAGATTTTGTTTTAGATAAAATGTAAAGGATAGAGTAGTTGGTGGATTGCTCAAGTATCATATACATACACACTCTTGATAGTTTTGTTTTTACAAAAGATTTTCTATTTTAGAAAAATACATATTTGGTTTTTGGTATTCAAGTTTATATGTTTTATCCAAAACCATGTTTAGTGCTTAATGTCAAAAACATAGATATTTCACCATGTTTGTATAGTGATCATATCCATACACTCTATGCTTCAAATGAGTTTAAATATCTTGTTTTTGTATTTGAAGAAGTTTTGGAAAAATCAAGTTTTGAAAAATATTGTTTTTCATTTGAGCCAATTTTTCCATATTACAAAAATAGTCCAGATCATTTGTAACATGCCTTGATTTTGTGCAAGCATGTTTGTTTATCAAAGTATATTGGTAAAACTATTTTTGTAGATTTTCTGTGATTTTATGGGATTTTATGTGAGCCAAAAAGATCAAGTTTTAAATCACAGTTTTCTGTTTCCAGGCTTCAGCCGGTCGACCGGACGGTCGACCGCAGCTTGAAGTCGGTCGACCGTCACGGTCGACCGACGTGCACAGTGTGCACGCCTTTGTGCACTGGAGGGCCGGTCGACCGAGCCGGTCGACCGCCAGAGAGCTTCTGCTCTCTGGAAAACCCCGGTCGACCGGATCGGTCGACCGACAGAGAGACTGCTCTCTGTTCTAGAGGCTCGGTCGACCGGGCCGGTCGACCGAAGCCCCAACGGTCGGATTTCTGACCGTTGGCGGTCGATCGACCGGTCGACCGGCAGTTCTGACAGACCCCAACGGCTAGTTTTTCTAGTCCTATAAATTTGGGGGTTTGGGCATTATTTTTCTACAAGATTTTTTAGTGGATTTTGAGCCAGTTTTTCCTACTTCATTAAAAGAGTTTTCTCCACTAAATTGAGAGCTAATACTTCCAATCAAAAGGGGAGTTTATCAAGAGTGATTAAAAGAGATTTTCTTGAGTTTTCCTCCACCATTCTCATCCTTGTTTTCTCACACAAACACTTGAGCAACCCATTGATTATTCATCTTATAGGAGTGTTGTAGTGAGATAGTTTTTAGGTGATCAAAGTGTTGTGATCACCAAAGACTTGTTCTTTGTTTCTTTGAGGAGGCGGACGAGTGCGTTCGCGGTGTTTCGAGTTCGGGTGCGAACTTATTGTTTGAGGTGCGGCCTCGGCGAGCTAGAGAGCTTGCGGTGTGTACGGACTAGGGAGTCTGAGAGTTGTAGGTGTTGCGGCACCGAGTGATCCGGTGGGATCGATTATAGTGGAAATCCTTCGTGTGTCGAAGGCGGGGATGTAGAGCAAGTGTGCTCGAACCTCGAAACAAATCCCTTGTGTTTGCGATTGCTCACTCTCTCTCTTTGTCTCTTATTTATATCTTGCATGCTTCTATTGTGTTTATCTTTACATGCATGATATACATTTGTGCTTAATTGATATACATGCTTGGGATTGTTTACTAACACTTGTATTTAACCAAGAGAGCCAACGCGGCACCTCAACCCTTATCTAGGGGATCTAGAGGAGTTTGTCCAGAGCCCTTCACGGGGAATTCGGCAACACTCTTGTGTTATACGTGGTGTTTAGTGTAAGAGTTTAGTTTAGGTCATAATAATTTTTAATTCCGCATTATTTGTCTTTAAGTGACCTTTAGATTAGCCATCACCTATTCACCCCCCCTCTAGGTGATCCTTCAAGAAGGTGATATATACTAGTATGGGGTTTTTCATGAAAATATCAAATAGATAAAAACAAATAATTAATTAATTGAATGAAGTGGAGAATGACTGCATTTGGGCTGGGGGACTAAGATTGGTCTTGGAAATGGGTAGTTAGATGGAGGGTTGAGATGAACTTGAGTTAGAAATAATTGAGGTGGCAATAGTAGGATTTTTTGGAAATTTTATTTTTAAGAAAATTGAAAATTATAACCTCATCTCTCACCTTCTTCTACTGCTTTATTCTTAGAAATCTCAACCTTAATCTCTCACTTAAATCCTCTCAATCCCATACCCAATCTCCCAATCTCTCAATCTCCCTCTTCTCCCTCTTATTCTCTCCCTCTCTCACCTCTCGGGTTGGCAGGCAGCGCAGCCGCAGAGGGAGGCCGGGCCTAGGACACGCAGGCGCAGGCATGGGTGCGGCCAAGGCCAGGGCGCGGGGGTACTTCCATCGCCCCCTCCCCCCTCCCTCTTTATCTGTCTCAGATCTCTCTCCCTCTTAATCTCTCTCAGATCTCTCTCCCTCTCCCTCAATCTCACTTTCTCCTCTTCTCTCTCTATTTCGACAGTAAGGCGGCGCATGATGGGGCCCACTGGGGCGGCAGAGAGTCAGGAGAAGGCCCAGGGGGAGTAGTTATAGGAATAGTGGATTAAGGTATATATTTTAAACAAATTTGAATTAATCAAGCTTAATTACCATAAATTACTGAAATTATATGTATATAATTATATATAGGGAATCAGAATCAGGAAATTGGGAAGTAGTGGTAATCGACAAGCAAGATAATTTAAGACAAAGGTAAAATCTTTTTATTTTGTTTCTTTTCTTGATTAGATGTTAAATTAGAGAAATAGATTGTTAATTGATATTAGTATACGAGTATCGTGTGTGTTAGGAATCGAGAGAAATAAAGAATTGGCATCGGTACTCGTGGTATACGAGCAAAGAAAACTTGATTAAAGGTGAGTGGAGATATATTCATTAAATTATCGCATTCAGCATGTTAGCTTCATAAACATAATGGTAAGAACTAAACTGGAGAATTATTGAGATATATGATGGTATACAAGGGTAATGTCATGGATACAATTAAATAGAACTTGTTGTGAATTGAGGTGAACGTGAAGAGGTGTGTTGTTTCTGAAATGTGTTATATATAATTGTGTGATACATATTAGATAAGAAGGTTGTGTGGTCCCTCTCATGAGAACTTGATTGAAACGATAACCCTAATTGAATGTGTTATTACTATCAAATATGGGATCATGTATGATTGTTATTGATTGTTATACTTAATGACAATGTATGCTTGCATTTGTTATGGGGGGGAGGGGTGTGTGTGTGTATTGGAGTATGTGGTGGAGTACTAATTATACGAATTCATGAGAGACAGGGGATGTCCCCGAATTGTGTGTGTGTGTATTAATCCATTCGTGATGGAGAGGGAGTTTGCTCGAATTGTAGATGTATTAATCTATTTGTGGCGGACAGGGGGTGTGCCCGAATGGTGTATATCATTGAATAATGAAATTATTTTCTCTATGTGTGCATATTGAGGTGTAATATTATGTTACGATCGTATAAAAAACAAGAATAAATAAAATAAAACTTATTATAAAAACATTGATATGTGATAGCTATACTATGACCATATTATGAAATGAAAACAAATAATCTAGACTTGTTTTCAAATATCATGTGATCCTTGTCTATTCATGCTTATCCTAAGAATTGCATATTTTACCTGCTTTGATATTTAATAAAAATTTAAATTTGTATTATTTGCCACTCACTAAGCTGTTTAGCTTACTCTATTAAATTAACCATGTTTCTAATCGGGACAAGGGTAATGACTTGGCTTAGTGCTAAATGACTGTAATATAGAGGATCAAGTCACTGCATCACCTCTTTTTGTTGACTTTTGGATGTTAAAAACTATCTTATATTTTTGTGAATTTAAGAAAATGTTAAACTTGAAACTCTTGTGCAAACTTGGGGTATTTGTTGTGTATATGCCCAAGTGCTAATGTATTACTTGTGAACCTTTTAAGCGCATAGGGGTAGCTTCTGTGATTTCTGAGTGTAAGTGTTGGAATTCAGCAAATCGAAGGTATGATGCACGTTCTTCTTTCTAAATTAAGTAGGCAATGTCAGGCCAAAATGCTATTATCAACTGTGTAGGTGATTGTTTATCATACTTGGTATTGGGATTGATGTTGACTTGTTGATGATGCATATATTTTATATATTGTATTTGAACAAGTGGCAATTACATAGGAGGTGCTGTCGAAATTTCGAACAATTATGTAATGAAATGATAATCACTCCCCTGAAAGTGGATAAGTAGAGAATTTGTATAATTAAATCTGAGACCATTACCGTTGTTATCAGAGCCAGGTTAGAAAAAAAGATAGACACATTTAGATGTAGAGAATAGGTTGTTTGTAAATTGTTTGTAGGTTAGTATGTGGATAATATTTAGGAGGGTAGTGGGTCCTTGCAGATTTGATTAAGTTCTGAGATATCAGATATTTAATCACTGTATTCGAATCTAGATATTCTCATATCTGGATTCGAATAAATTCAGCAGGAGTGCGGGCCCTAGTATGAATCCTCAGTGGTATGGGACACTGGGAGGAGAGAGTGACAAAAGTATCAAATAAACCAGACTTAGTTCAAAATGTAATGACACTAATAAGCTATTAGTTAGACAAATAAATTATATTGAGAAGATAATAGACGGGATACTTTGTCTTGGAGAAAATTTTCACATTTTTCTTTATTATTTATTTGATTCGAGGATTATCCTAAGCATATGACTTTGTTCAACTTGTTATTCTGATGGGAGATTCAGATATGTCTAGAGTATCATCGAGCAGTGATGAACATGAGAGTCTGAATTGAATAATTGCTAATGCAGTCTGGGATTTCGAATCTGGGGAGACAGACCTGGAGGTAATCTTCGCAGGACCTGAGTGTATTGAAGAATCAATAAATATGTAAGAAGAGAAAGCAGATCCAAGTTTAATAAGTGATGCAGAGAGTGCTATAAAGGGTTCACCGATAATTGAGATATCAGAGGATGCATCAAATCTAGGTGAAGAAAACAGTGAGAAGATACTCTTTGGAGGGATCCAGTGGACATTCTAGCTGGGTAGGGGACTGTGACCTATATGATGGAGATTTTGATGATTGGCATTGTGGTGACTCAGAGAATATGATAGAGGATGATGGCAGTGAGAGTGAAAGCTCCTATAGAAATAATTCTGGTGGCAATAGTGTCACTTCTTAAGCCTAACCAAATGTACTTTGTAAACAGATGATATTTACATTCTAGAAATTTTAGGAAGGGAAATACTTTGTTTTTTGTGTAAGGCAAGATACATGTTTTAGAAAAATTTTAGGGAAGGATATTTTGATATTTTGTGTGAACAACGAAAATGTAAAATGATACATCTTGTCTTATAGTCTTTTGATAAATGAATGCAATTATGACGTTGTCTAACTGATAATTTTATATTCATGTCCTCTTTATCAATTGTGTACTTATATTTCTACTTATCACTCAATTGTAATGAATAAGTTATTACTTTTAAAGTGAGCATATAGATCTCAACCAACCGCCAGTAAATGATGGCTCTGATAAAGAAAGGCAACAAAATAGAATGATGGGTAGCTTTCATGCCCCAAGCCACTGAGCGGGGTCCGAAGAAAATAGTGAAAGAAGATCTGAAGCTTCAGGAATGATGCTAGAATGGCTTACACACATGATGAATCAAGGGAACAATCCACATCGAGCCTTAGAGCAATTTCAAAAATTATACCCCCGCATTTGAAGGAGAAGTCAACCCATTACAAGCAGAAAAATGGTTGTTATAAATAGAGAAGATCTTAGACTTAATGAACTATTCAAAAGATCAGAGAATATCGTTTGTCACTTTCATGTTACAAGATTTGAAGGAAAAGATCAATTGGGATTATCTAATGCAGAAATTCAATGAGAAATACATTCCGGAATCTCCTAGAGACACTTTGAAAATTGTAGTCAGGAAAGAGGTTGTTATATTTGTGAGAAAATAGGGCAAACGTAGAGAAATTGTCCAATATTACAAAGACAACAAGGAATTCATGGAGGAACCGGGGGATTGATCAGTACCGGCAATAGTTCCTCCAGTGGATCAGTGTTAGGACCTTCCTCTATGACCAATGCATCTCATCTAGCAGCGGCATAAGCAATAGTACAATAACCTTGGACACATGGTTAAGTGTTTGCACTAACTTAACAGGATGCTCAGACATCAAGTGCGATAGTAGAAGGTATGATCATCTTATTCGGATATACTGCCCAAACCTTATTTGATTTCAGGTCAACTCACTCATTCATTTCATGTGCATTTGCTAATAAGTTGTATAGATCTCCTGAATCATTACAAACTCAACTTATAATATCTACACCTTTGAAGACCAAAATGGTCACTAGAACTAAATCTGGTGGTGGGGCTATGAAATTATTGTGGGAGGAGTCAAAATACTTGTAGATTTAATAAAGCTCGGAGAGATAGAATTCGATGTTGGGCATCGGTAGATTATTATGAGAAGAAAATGACAATACGAATAGATGGAATTTTAGAGTTCACAATTAAAAGAATATCAGGATGCACAAGAAATAACAGTTATATCTGCAACAAAAGCAACAAAATTATTAAGATAAGGATGTCAAGGATTTATAGCTACTATATTAAAAAGAGATGAGGATAAAGCAAAAATAAAAGATATACTGATAGGTAAGGAATATACAGATGTTTTTTCGGAAGACATATCAGGTTTACTTCTAGATAGGCAGGTGGAGTTTTTCATTGATATAGTACCAGAGACCACTCTCATATTTAAGACCCTATATCGGATGGACCCATCGGAAATGAAAGAACTCAAAGTACAACTACAAGAGTCATTGGACAAAGGGTTTATTAGGCTTAGTATGTCATCATGGGGGGCACCTATATTATTTTAAAAAAAAAAATAGAAAGATGGGAGTATGAGATTGTGTAATGATTACAGAGAACTAAATAAAGTTACTATTAAGAATTGATATTCACTTTCTCAAATTGATGACCTGTTTGATTAACTTTAAAGATCTTCTGTGTTTTTCAAGATTGATTTGAGGTCCGGATATCACAAGTTAAAAGTTAAATCTGAAGATGTAGCTAAGACAACCTTTAGAACAAGGTATGAGCATTTTGAATTCCTAGTTATCCCTTTTAGACCTACCGATGCTCCAGCTGCATTCATGGACCTGATGAATAAAGTATTCCAACCATACTTAGATCAATTTATAATAGTGCTCATCGATGATATTTTAATCTACTCAAAAAGTCGAGAAGGACATGAGAACCATCTCTGAATAGTAGTCCAAACATTAAGAGAGAAACAACTATATGCTAAGTCCAGCAAATGTGAATTTTGGCTAGAGAAAGTCAGATTTCTTGGCCACATCATCTTAAAGGAAGAAATAACTGTTGATCCAGTGAAAATTGAAGCAATTAAAGACTGGCCTCGACCTACAAATGATCTAGAAATCAGATGTTCTTAGGCCTCGTCAGATATTACCGAAGATTCGTGGAAGGATTTTCTAACCTCACCGTACCATTAACCTTGCTGACCAGAAAGGGAGTGAAGTTTATTTTTGGCGATAAACAAGAGAAAAGTTTTCAGGAATTAAAAAAAGAACTAACAATAACCCCAATACTGACAGTGCCTTTAAGAACTGAAGGATTTGTTATCTATATTGATGCTTCAAACCTGGGATTAGAATGTGTTTTGATGCAACATGGGAAAGTTATTGCATATGCTTCTAGACAATTGAGAAACTATGAGAAAAATTATCCTACTCATGATCTGGATTTGGCCACGGTAATTTTTGCATTAAAAATTTGGCGACATTACTTGTATGGAGTATCTTGTGAGATGTATACAAATCACAAAAGTTTAAAAAATATTTTCACTCAAAAGGAGTAAAATATGCGACAAAGGAGATGGTTGGAGTTAATGAAAGATTATGATATCACCATTCATTATCATCCTAGAAAAGCCAATGTAGTGGATGATACCTTGAGCAGAAAATCCAGTGGGTCATTAGCTGCATTGCTCACTGAACAACCTAAATTATTAAGAGACCTGGAAGAGCTTTAGATAGAGATAAAATTTTGCGGAGGTCCAAGTCAATTTGGTCGAATAAATCAAGTGTTCAATTTATCTTCATGATAGAATTGTCAGGGCACAATTGGAAGATGATCAATTCATGAGAGTTAAAGAACGGATCGAAAAGGGAGAACTCAAATAACTTCGTGCTGACCATGGTGTAATAAAACATGAAAATTGAATATGTTTTTTCACAAATATGTAAGTTGAAGGAAGAAATTATGAAGGAAGCTTATAACACACCATGTACAGCTCATTTAGGAAGTACTAAGATATATCGAGACTTATGGCATAACTTCTAGTGGGACAAAATGAAAAGAGATATTGCAGAATTTGTGCAACATTGTCAAGTATGTCAACAAGTAAAGGCTGGGCGTATAAAACCCCCAGGGTTACTAATGCCATTACAAATTCCCGAATGAAAGTGGGAGTATATCACAATGGATTTTATAGCAGGTCTACCACGAACACCACAAGGTTTTGATGTGATATGGATGGTAGTTGATATACTTACCAAAACAGTCCATTTTATACCTATACGTGTAGATCACTTTGTAGACAAGTTAACTCAACTCTACATCCAAGAAATAGTTAAATTACATGGAATACCCAAGAGTAGAGCATCAGATCGGGATCTAGATTTCAGTCTAGGCTTTGGAGAAGTTTGTTGAAGCCATGGGTACTAGATTACAACTGAGCACAACAACACATCCAAAAACAGATGGACAATCAAAAAGAACAATTCAAATATTAGAGGATACGTTGAGGGCATGTATAATAGATTTTGAAGGAAATTAGACTAAACACTTACCTTTAGTAGAATTTGCTTATAACAATAATTATCAATCTACAATTGGCATGCCTCGTTTGAAGCACTTTATGGTCAAAGATGTAGATCTCTGATATGTTGGGAAAAAGTCAGTGACAGGAGAATCTATGGATCAGATTTAATCTAGGAGAGCACAAAAAAAAAAAAAAATTAAGGTAATCAGAAAGAGGATGATAACAACTCAAAGTAGACAAAAAGCCTTATGCTGACCATCATTGCAGACCTCTGGAATTTTCAGTCGGTGATAAAGTTTTTCTAAAGGTATTCCCAATTAAAGGAATACTTCGCATCAATAGAAAAAGTAAACTGGATCTATGATTCATTAGACCATTTGAAATCCAAGAAAGAGTCAGATCAATGATCTATCGTCTCGACTTACCTCCAGAGCTTGAAAGAATTCATAATTATATGTGTCACAACTTAAGAGATACATCTTAGAACTTGAGCGAACCTAACTATGCGATATTTTACCAACCACTTCAGATTCAAGAAGATTTAACCTATTAGAAACCTATACAGATCCTGGATCGCAAGATATAGAAGTTGAGAAACAAGTCCATTTCATTGGTTAAGATGTTGTGAAAAAGCCAACAAGTCAAAGAGATGACTTGGGAATCATAAGAAGAGATGAGGAACTCCTACCCCTACTTATTTCAAGGTATGCCAAGTTTCGAGGACTAAACTTTATTAAGGAGGGTAGAACTGTAACACTCATATTTTTTTTCCTAATCTTAATTATTTCTTAATTAGCAAATAATTAGAAGGTGATCATCGTAATATAGTAAAAATAATGATGGTTTACTAAAAATAGTTAATTATTATACTAATACATTAAAGAAGTGCATATATGTATGTAATGTCCATACACCCAAGAATATTTATACATATGTGATTATTTGAATTATGAGAAGAATAAATTGTATATAAGAAATTATTCATTTAATTAAGAATCTAAGTATACTAATATATGGATAATTAAAAGGTGATATATACTAGCATGGGGGTATTTCATGAAATAATTAAATAGATAAAAACAAATAATTAATTAATTGAATGAAGTGGAGAATGACTTCATTTGGGTTGGAGGGCTAAGATTGGTCTTGAAAAGCGTGGAGTTAGATGGAGGGTTGAGATGAACTTGAGTTTGAAATAATTGAGGTGGCAAGAGTAGGATTTTTTGGAAAATTTTATTTTTAGGAAAATTGAAAATTATAACCTCATCTCTCACCCTCTATTACTGTGTCATTCTCAAAAATCTCAACCTCAATCTCTCACCTAAATCCTCTCAATCCCACACCCAATCTCCCAGTCTCTCAGTCTCCCTCTCATTATCTCCCTCTCATTCTCTGGGGTTGGCAGGCGGCACAAACGTTGAGGGAGGCCGGGCCTAGGGCACGCGGGCGGGCGCGGTCAGGGCCAAGGCGCGGGGGTACTTCCTCTGCCTCTCACTGTCTCTGTCTTCCTCTTTATCTGTTTCAGATCTCTCTCCCTCTCAATCTCTCTCAGATCTCTCTCCCTCTCCCTTAATCTCACTCTCTAATCTTCCCTCTCTGGTTTGGCAGCAAGGCGACATATGATGAGTCCCACTGGGGCGGCGGGGAGTCAGGAGGAGGCCCAGAGGGAGGAGTTGTAGGAACAGTGGATTAAGGCATATATATTAAACAAATTTCATTTAATCAAGCTTAATTGCCATAAATTACTGAAAATATATGTATATAATTTTATATTAGGGAATAGGAATCGGGAAATTGGGAAGTAGTAGTGATCGACAAGCAAGATAATTTAAGACATCTTTTTCTTTTGTTTCTTTTCGTGGTTAGATGTTAAATTAGAAAAATAGATTGTTAATTGATATTAGTATACGAGTATTGTGTATGTTAGGAGTCAAGATAAATAAAGAATTGGCGTCTGACTCGTGGTATACATGCGAAGAAAGCTTGATTAAGGTAAGTGGAGATATATAAACTAAATTTTGCATTCAGCATGTTAGTTTCATAAACATAATGGTAAGAACTAATCTGAAGAATTTTAAGATACATAGATGGTATACAAGGGTAATGTCATGAATATAATTAAATAGAACTCGTTGTGAATTGATGTGGATGTGATGGGGTGTGTTGTTTTTCAAATATGTTTATATATGATTGTGTGATACGTATTAGATAAGAAGGTTGTGTGGTCCCTCTCATGAGAACATGATTTAAATGATAACCCTAGTTGAATGTGTTATTACTATCAAATATGGGATCATGTATGATTGTTATTGATTGTTATACTTGATGACAGTGTATACTTGAGTGTGTTTTAGTGTATATATATGTATATGTATATTGAGATGGAGAAGTTATGGCGCGTTATATATATATATATATATATATATATATATATATATATATATATATATATATATATATATATATATATATATATATATATATATATCGCAATTTGGGCACATCCCTTGTCCACCACAAATTCGCATAATTAGTACTCCACCACATACTCTAATATATATATATATATATATATATATATATATATATAATATATATATATATATATATATATATATATATATATATATATATATATATATATATTAATCCATTTGTGACGGATAGGGATGTGCTCGAATTGTATATATATTAATCCATTTGTGGGTGGAAAGGGGGTGTGCCTGAATGATGTATGTCATTGAATAACGAAAATTCTCTGTCTATGTGTGCATATAGAGGTGTAATATTATGTTACGATCGTATAAGAAACAATAATAAACAAAATAAAACTTTTTATGAAAACATTAATGTGTGATAGACATACAAAGTGGTTGCCTGCTGATTAAACTTCCATCGGCACACTTTCCTAGAAATTCTAGAAGAAAGTTCCTGTAATTTTTATTTTACTTGTAATTTCACTTTGAAATTTTGTAAGTTTTCCCTCTTTAAGAAACAATGAAAAATAAGATGGCGACTCCGTTGGGGAACTATTTCTCCACTGTTGAGAATCAAGTGCCGCAATGCGACATTGGGTCTACTACAGAGATCCCGGTTATTCACTTTGATCAAAAGAGGTTTGAACAACTTCTCTCGGGGGTAGCACAAATCCCCTGCATGTGCGCAAGCACAGGAAGGTCAGCGTAGCCAGACCCCCTCTAGCTACCTCTTGGAAGCAAGTCTTTGGTTAGACAAGTAAGGCTCTCTGCGAGCCTATTACAGCCTCACGCGAGGCTAGACAAGCTCTATATGAGTCTAGCATTGTCTCAACAATGACTAACATAGCCTCGCGCCAACATGCTAGCATTGCGCGCGAGACTACAAAGGTTCCTCGCGAACGTAAAACAGCCTCTGCCAAGGCTATATGAATTGCAAAATTCAAAGTCTCAAATAAGGCTAGATCACTTGATAAAGCTTCAGGCAAAGCTAACTCAACTCTTCACAAAGCTCAGCCTCGCCTATCACACGAGGCTAAAGCTAAAGCACCTTTGGATGCTGATAGTGTTCCTGAGCCAGCTTCGTTCCCACTGCCAGCACTAAGTGGTAAAAAAGTTCTTAGCAGCGAGGCTAGAACTACAACACTAAATGCAAAGGATCTTAGACGTGAGGCTAAAGATGAAGCACCACTGAGTGTTAACAGTGAGGCTGAAATAGCCTCGCTCAAAGAAAAATCTCCGCTACGCAGAGCTAAGCTCACCTTCAAAGGCAGAGTTAAAATAGTAGCTTCGCAAGTCTTTCAGACGAAGCTATCTTAGCTTCTCCTACAGCCAAAATATGGCTTCTCCTATAGTCAAAAGAGAGCCTTTAAAGCAAAGCCTGAGGCTTCACAGCCTAAGGGGGCTAGATTCCTGTCTCCTCGAGTCTCTATGTTAGATCAATTGGACCCAGTTAACACCAACTTGAGAGACTATCTAAGCAACAAGCAAAAATTCTGCTCCGAAGAGTTAGTTCACATCTCGCCGTTCCAGTATGGATAGGCAGGATGCCAACTTGTGACAGTCCACTCCGTCTATTATTGTTTTCGGATAATTCTTATAACTTCTCCATGCTAACAATCAGTGTTCAATCGGTTGTCAGTCTAAACTAAAAATAAACCTGAGGGGGGTGAATAGGTGTAGTACTAATCTCAGACAAATAATGCGAAATTAAAACTAAATGCTAACATACACAACATATAACCAAGAGTGAGTCCGAATTTTCCGTGAAGGATTCTGAAACTTCTCACGATTCTTCTAAATTATGAGTTGAGGTGCTTCAATAGATCTCTTGGTTAAACACAAGTGTGAGCACACAAACAATATCAAGCATGTATGGATATAGGCAATAATAATAATGCAAGATATAAAGAGATAGAGTTGAGAGAAAAAGATCCAAACGCAAACACAAGGATATATTTTGAGGTTCGAGGTACTGCTCTACATCCCCGCATTCATACAGAAGGATTTCCGCTATGTTTACTAAGGACCTTCCACAAAGGGACCCCCACTAAGAAATACAACTTACAAAATGAGGAGTACACAACTCCAACTCTCTCACATCTCTATACAAGAGGGAGGCACAAAGCCAAGCACAAAGTAAAGAGAAATTTACAAATTGGTGATCACTTAGATCTCAAACAACAACTTGGTGATCTTAAAAGACAACAAACAAAACCTCTAACAATACAAGATCGTAGAAGATAGATTTTGAAATGAATAGCTCAAATATATGACTGCACAAAGTTTTTGAAAAAGAAAAAAGAAAACACTTAGGAAAACTTTTGAAGTGATAAAGGAAGTGAAGAATAGAAACTAGATTCCCAAAATTGTTTTCTTTTGATTTTTCAAAACTTTGAAACTAAATAAAGATTTTGATTTTGAAGCTCTAAATCTTGTTTAAAAACTTACTATTGAGAACCAGTAGAAGATAGGAATTTTAGCTCTCAAAAACCATGAAGAAAACTGGCCAAGGGAACCCATTTTATAGGGGTCAGAAAACTAGCCGTTAGAGGCAGAACCCAGGCCAAACTAGCCTGTTAGTCGACCGCCAGGTCGACCGGCCAACGTGAGATTTCTGACCGTTGGGGTTGCCGATCGGCCACCTGGTCGACACCCCCAGGCCATAGAGAGTTAAAACTCTATGTCGGTCGACCAACCAAACCCGAGACTTGGGCTAAGCCAGTCAGTTGATCGCTCATTGCCACGATCGACCAGTCGGTCGATCGAGCTAAGGCTTGACCTTATGCATGTATCTTGTGTACATTGGTCGGCTGCCCGATCGACTAAGCGATGCTTCAGTCGACCGCTCGGTCGGCCGACAGTAGCCCAAAAACAGGATTTACAGGGATTGAAAGTCAACTTGTTAAATTCATAAAAATTCAACTAAATCTCAATAAATTTCACAAAAATAAGTTCATATAAATACTTTAAAGTCAAAATATTGTAATAAAAAATCAATTACAAACATGTGAACTATTTTTGAGGTAAAGAAATATGGCAAAAAACAAAACTGTATTTTTCGAAACCTAATCTTTGAAATGAAAATCCAATTTTTCCACAAACTTGTATATATACGAAAACAAGATATAGAAACACATTTAAAGTATGATGTGTATGGATAGAATCTAATACACATAGTAACTGATATATATTTATTTTTGACAATAAATACCAAAATAATTTTTGATAAAAATACAAAACTTAAACATATGAACTAAATATATCAAAATAAGTTTTCCTAAACATATGAACCAACAATGTATATGGATAAAATTCAATATACATATAAATCATGTAAATTTCTTTTGATGAAATCTATTCATGAAAATGATCTATGTATACACGATATATCATAACACAAAATGTATACATGTTAAACCGAAACATAAAGCTTGAAACTTGTATCTATGAGTTTTGTATAAATCAAGTAAACATAAACTTTTTAAAACAAAAATGGTTAAACCGAAATAAAAAACTATAAATCTTGTGTGTGTATGCATGAGCAACTCAAAGCTATTCTATCCTTACACAAAATCTAAACAAACAAACCTAAACTCAAGTCTTCTTGTCGATCTTCTTCTCCAAGTCACTTGATCCAAATATGATCCATAGAGCTTGACTCCATCTCGAGTACTAGATGCGATCTTGACGCATGAGTTCTTGAGTCAACACGTGATGCTTCGAAACTTGACTTCAAGTCCATTGTAGAAGCTGAACACAACTATGATCTTGGCCAAAATCTGAAACTTAGTAAACACATGATTATTAGTACTATAACTTCATAAGTTAGTCATCATCAAAACTAGGGTGAAAGGCCTTCGAGCCAACAATCTTTCCCTTTTTGATGATGACAAAACTTATGAGGTTATATATACATGGATTAAAGATGAGCTTTATAGAAGCTCCCCCTTAACTCATGCATAACATAAAATATGTAGATATTCAATGAAAGCGCATGATACCAATCATAATAATCATATAGATATGTAATGATAACTAAATGTATGCAAACTCTTGATACCAAATAAGTATGCAATATCTCTTAATACCAATGCTCTTGATACTAATTGAAAATATGCAACACTAAAAAATAATATGATATCAAATGAATATGTAATATAGGCTCTTGATACCAATTGACCAATTGAATGGATAAAAACTAAAATATGCATACATAAACTTCTCAATCATTCTCCCCCCTTTTGTCAATCAGCAACAGAGGGGTAAAAAACAAATGAAAATAAAATTATTAATTGAAACAAAATACCATTTTTAAAAACAAATATGTCAATTGAAAATACAAATTGAAAATAAAAATATGATCCAATTTAAAGTGAAACATGAAAAACTTTTTGATATCAAAAAAATACACTAATTAAAAAACAACATGGATATCATATAAAAACTATACCAATTGAAAATAAATGATCATGTTATCAATCTTTTGAGATTCTAAACCATTTTTTAATATAAATACCAATTGTAAACAATTGATACCTATATGAAAAATATAAACATTTTATAAAACAAAATATTTTTCTCAAAAAGAGTGGGAGTAAGATACCGATTGAAAACAAAATCAAGAATTTCTATCCCTCCTTTTGAAATATCAAAAACACATGCATAAGTTTGTAAAAGATACCAATTATCATTTAGAACTAAATCAAGCTTTGCATAAAATAATTTGTGCTATAAAACATGTATGTCAATATAAAACAAGCACAATCATAATCATATATATGTACATATGATCAATTTAAATACCAATTGAAATATGATACATACATATATAAGAAAACATGAGTACACAAAATGAAATAATATGAAAAATCATGTGTATTACTCATAACATCCACCCTATCATGCACATATTTAAAAGAGATATTCAATAAGAGTATATAAGACATGGTCGCCCAACCAACCGTTCTTGCAGGGTAGAAGTTTTTAAAAATAATATTTTGAAAATAGTTTAGTATAGGTTAAAAAATCTACCGAATAAAGAATAAAGAACTAGTTTTAAAGTAATTTGAAAACTAGTATGGAATCCTTCAAGAAAAGAATAAAACATATATATCTATGAATATATGCTAAGTACACAAAAATTGACAATCAAAAAAATGTGAAGCACATAGATTCTCATGAATTCAAAATCATGATTAAACAAGATATGTCGAAGGCACAAAGATCATGTAAGAAACATTTACATGGAGATAAGACAATGAAGCTTAATTAAAATACATGAAATTCCTTTTTCATACATATGAAATCATAAAATATGAAGAATTCTATTTTCATCAGAAACTAAACAAACTTCAAGGCAAATGTATGTTTTGTCAAAACTAAAACATACATATTTATCCCAAACATGAATTGAGTCTACAAAACAGTACATAACATAAAATACTGACTCAAGGATAGAACGTGTATATCATATAATTTTGGCAAAGTTTACATATACATAAAGGTAAACACATTCTCAAGAAAACATGTACAAATGTGATATAATAATAAATATAGGAGTACAAATATAAATGTAAGAATTATTAAAACTAGGTTATACAATTACATGTATTGAGTACACATGAGCAATAAGTACACAAACATAATAATCAAGTGTAGCTTACTAATTGTACAAGTATAAATACAAGTTTTAATAAAAACTACATCTAAACATGTAATTAAAACATGAAATATAAAAAACACCAAAACATGATTGTGAAATATTAGTATAAATGTAAGTATTATTAGAATTAGGATATACATACATTGCTAAATAATAGTGAGAACACATAAATATGAATCTATATAAATATGGGTGTATCTCAAATACTATTTATGCATATCACATGTCTAATAAATATTGTATTTAACCAAAATGAGCATTAAAACCATGACATCCTAAAATCATCCAATATGAAAACATGTAAACCTAACCATGATATGTTAAAAATATTTAATCAAACAAGTATATAACATAAACATGACATCAAGAATAGAGATAGTTACCAAACCGATGAACTAGTCTCTATATCTTCAAAAACTTGGTGGTCCTCCCACCAAAACATTCTTGATAGCGATGCATCCAATGTAGTGTTCATTAAGCTTAAACGCATCCACAGTCAAGGCACCAATACTCTCACGTCTTGTGTGAGCCCACACCCACATCAAATATAATAGGAGTGGATTTTGTTACCCAAAATTTTTGGGTTTATAGGGTTAGTACCTCTCCTAACCCAAATATTTTAACTTGCAAAATTTAAAGCATTTAGTCTATCATAATAGAATTTTGTAAGGTGGCCCTTACGACCACAATGTGTATAAGTGTACACTCTAGCATACACGGTGTCATGTGTGTGAACATGATGAGCATGTGTATGCCGTGAAGGGTGTGCATGCAAATATGGAGCATGTTTCTTTTGAAGCATGGATTTCAACCTCGTGTAGTTCATGACACATTGGCTCAAAGTAGAGCCCAAACAATCAATTTTACTCTTTAAATCATAATTTTCATTTTTGTTAATGGGAGTAGATATAATATTAGAAACAAAATTTTTTTCTTCTTTGAACCAAAGTGTTTTCAGTTCTCATCCTTCTCCCCAAAATACCTACTATCTTTATTTGCTTGCGGATACTTTCATTTTTTGCCCTTTAAAATGTCCGATCGACCGACTGTTTTGTGGGATGGCTCGTCGCTGGATGTGCTACAGCCTTCCCTTTAGCCTATTTTCTATCATGATACCATATTATCATTAGTTATTTGTAAATTTTAATTTATAAATAGAGCTTTTACTTTCATTTTGATAACATATCTAGGCATGCAAAGAAACAAGTCGTATTGACCACGCAATAAAAGAACCAACAGCATCACCAACAGTGATCATCTCTTCAGTTGGATATAGTAGATATGCGTTAATATCTAATGGCTCTATAATTCTTACTTAACATTTTTAAATCCAAGTGCATGACCGTGAAGCACTTGATTATCACCATTGGTGTTGTACGCTCTTCTGCAAACCACAATAGTTGTCATTTCATTAACTCCAGTGGCCAAATCATAGGGAAGAAATACATCATATAACATAAATAGTAATAAGCATGATATTAACAAAAAAGGTCGATAACAAAATAAATTACAAAGTATTATTACATTTAGAATTTTGGATAAATTTATTGATACCGAGCAAGAATCGTGCCCGCTATATGGTAGAGGATAGGCAAGCTTCTTGTAATAAGGTGAAGGACGATACTGCTCATAATAAGACAGTAGAGGCTGAGATGACCTTTGGAGCTGTTGCCTCACTATCTTTGTAAAAGCTATGAGAGCATTTCCTTCATCCGGGCATCCACCAACCTTTTCACTCATCGCTTGATGCAAAGGATCGATGTCCACAAGGTTGATGGAAGTAGCTGGTAATAGCAGCCCCATATCTGACGCCTCTAACATGACCGGGATGCTTGGGACTCAGCGTCGTGCCTAATATATCATTCATCCATTATGGATGAATTTCTTTAGCAAAAGAATTCTAAGAAAAAAAGATTAAAACGTTAACACTTAAAAAGTGATAAAATTGCATTGGCAATAGTATCCTGATAATTCTTAAAATAAAGCGCTTACAATTCTATTCTGCTTCTTCATTGATATATAAACTATCTTTTTTAAGCCTAGCATCTTTTCACAATCATGTCGAGGAATTGACATGACTGTTGAATCACCCTATGATGATTTCTGAGTAATCTGTTATACAAAATAACATACAAGATATCAGTAATAATTTATATGTAAACATTAAAAACAAAAAATTATATGCTTTCTGAAAGGACACCTAGAGGGGGGGGGTGAATAGGTGTACGGCTAATCTAATGAACAAAATGCGGAATTTAAAACTTAATTGTAACACACTTAGTGTAACCAACGAGTGTAGCCGAATTCCCGGTGAAGGGCTCTGGACTAACTCCTCTTGATTCCTCTGAATAAGAGTTGAGGTGCTATATGAAGCTCTCGTGGTTAAACACAGTGAGGCACACACAAACAACCCAAGCATATATATAATATGGCAATATGAATAGATGCACAAAATAAAGAGAGAGAGAGTTAGAGTCAATGGATCAAACGCAAACACCGAGATATGATTCGAGGTTCGAGCACACAGCTCTACGTCCCCGCCTTCACACAGAAGGATTTCCAATCCACTAACTTGTCCACACAGGACTCCCACACAGGGAACCTCCACTGAGGATTTGGGGCAAATACAATCGGGAGTACACAACTCCTCTCTTTACAAACACAACCTCTACACTTAGAGGTTAGGCACAAAGCCACCAATATCAACCTCACAATTGAGGAATAGGCATAAAGCCACCACTCCACAAATCAACTTCTACACAAGAGGGATAACACAAAGTAGGAGGGTTTACAACTTGGTGGTTTCCACAACTACAAACTAATTTTCCCACAAAATAAAGATCCTATAGATAGGATAGAATGATATGGCTCAAGTGTGAAAACAAAGTGTTTTGATCAAAGAAAATCACTTGGGAAAACACCAAATAGATATAGAATTTTTAGACCAAAAACCAATTCCCAAAAGACTATTTTCTTTGAAATATCAAACACTTTAAAAACAAATAGAGAATAGGAATTTTGAACCAAAAACTTTTTGCTTAAAACACTAGAAAAGATCTGAAATTTTTCTCTCTAAAAACCTTACACAAACAGCCAAAGATTGGGGTATATAAAGGCCCCAACAAAAACTAGCCGTTGGCAGCTGACTAGGCCCAGAATGGCCTTCTAGTTGACCGGCCCGTCGACCGGCCAACGGTCAAAAAATTGACCGTTGAGCCTGTCGGTCGACCGTGCCAATCCAGAGAGCAATTGCTCTCTGCCGGTCGACCGCTCGGTCGACCGTGCCAAGCCTTACGGTCGACTGTCCGGTCGACCGCCCCCACCAGAGAGTGGGGTACTTGCAGTCGGTCGACCGCTCGATCGACCGGCCCAAGTGGCTGGTCAGCGTGCACGACCTTGTGCACGACCGATCCGGTCGACCGACTCTGGGTGCGGTCGACCGGCCCGGTCGACCGCCAGAGCCTGGCAGGGCTGTTTTCAGAACTTGAAACTTGGGTTTTTAATTATCAATTAAATCCCATGAAATCTCTAAAAATCCACAAAAATAAGTTCTTATATTCTCTTTAAAATACAAACTTGTTTGAGTAAAAATCAAACCAAGTTACAAATATTTTTGAACTCTTTTTGTGTTATAAAAATTTTACCGAAAACCAAAACTCGTTTTTTCCAAAACTAGGATTTTTGAAATGAAAAATGCTTTTGTTCAAAACTCATCCAAATATAAAACATGATACTGAAACAACTTGAAGCATGTTGTATATGAATATAATCTAATATACACAAAATAGATATATATCATGTTTTTGGCAATAAATCCAAAATATGTTTTGTTTAAAAACAAAACTCTAAACACATGAATAGGTATATCAAAATAAGTTTGTCTAAGATATGAAGCATACATGTATATAGAACAAATCTAATATACATTAAATCATGTAAACTTGTTGATTCTATCTATTCATGAAAATCAAGATCGGTTAAACTAAAAACCGAGAACCAAAATATCAAACTTAACAAGTGTGTGTTGTAAACTTGAGCATACCACACTATCTAATCTTTAACAATGGATCTAAAATATAAACTAAACACTGTACCGAAGTCTTCTTGTAGAGCTCCGTCTCCAAGTCGACTCGATCCAAACGTGATCCACGGAGCTTGACTCTAACGAGTGCTAGATATGAACTTTGACGCTCGGGCTCTTGAATCACCATGTGAAAGCTCCAAAACACCTTTGTTGAAGCTAATCACCTACTAATATCTTGGTTAAGTATCCGAAACTAAACACCACAAGATTATTAGTAAACTATAACTACATGAGTTAATCATCATCAAAACTAGAGTGGAAGGCCTCTGGGCCAACAATCTCCCCCTTTTTGATGATGACAAACTCATGGAGTTATATCTGTATGGATTAAAGTTAAGCTTCAAAGAAGCTCCCCTTAACTCATGCATAACAATAAACAATAAATATATGTAATGAATACTAAACATGAATATGCATCAACATGCATAAAACAATGAAATGAACATGATCATGATACCAAACATAAAATAAACATGCTCTTGATACCAAACTTTTTAAAATAATTCCTTTTTCTTTTAAAATAAACATGTTCTTTAAATAGCTGCTCTTGATACCAATAAAAATTTCAATGTGAAAACTTAAGCAACATGAAAGCTCTTGATACCAATCAAAATAAAAACATTCAATCAATAAAAATTCTTGACACCATTGGAAGATAATAAATAAAAGGCTTTTTGATACCAACAATAAAAAATATCAATATGAAACAATCTTTGATAAACAATAAACATGCATATTAAACTCAAATACTTTAAACATGCATATTATAACCTCAAATACTTCTCTCCCTTTTTTGTCAATCATCAACAAGGGGTCAAAGAAAACAATGTTCTCCCTTTTTTTGTCTAAACAAAAATATCAATACGGGGTGAAATCAAAACAAAACAATATG
This sequence comes from Agave tequilana, assembly GCA_038442645.1. Taxonomy (NCBI): domain Eukaryota; kingdom Viridiplantae; phylum Streptophyta; class Magnoliopsida; order Asparagales; family Asparagaceae; genus Agave; species Agave tequilana. The sequence continues at coordinate 41,713 of JAVJIF010027089.1, forward strand.
ATACCAATAGAAAAAAAATATATCAATGAGTGCGTCATGATATCAATATAAACTTCATAAAACAAAACATACCATTGTAAGTAAACTTATAGGTAATCTTGATACCAATTGTAAAGATTAGTACCAATTGAAAGTAATTTTTCATTAAAAGCATATGATACCAAAAATAATCAATATCCTTTTTTTTTTAACATAAAGTGTGGGAGTAGAGTAACAAAACCAATTGAAAGGTGAAATATGAATTTTCTCCCCCTTTATGAAATACCAAATAAAATGATGCATAAGCTTGTATATGATACCAATTGAAACATAATCAATTGAAATATAATAGTCATTAAAGAAATCAAACTTAGCATAACTAAAATTTGTGCTCAAAGATATAGAGATATAGTAAGCACAAATAAGAATATATATGTATGAAAAATTAAATACCAATCGAAATTGATACTATTTGAAATTGAAGCATACATATATAAAAACATATATGAGTATACAAACAAAATGTCAATAGTGATACCAATTGAAAAGATCCAATGATACCAATTGAAAACATAATAAGCTCAAGTGTATAACTCATAATACTTACCACCCATTTCATGCACATGTTTTAAATAGATTTTCAATAAGAATCATATAAGGCATGGTCGCCCAACCAACCGCCCTTCAATGGAAGGGTTTTCAAAAATAGGTTTGAAAATAGTTTAGCATAATTGAAAATTCTTCCAAAATGAAGAATACGAACTAGTTATATGAAAAATTTGTAAACTAGTACGAAATCCTTCAAGCAAGGAATAAAACAAAAATATATTTCATGAAAAACATGTAAATCACATGATCACCAAACACTCAAAATTTATATAGGCATATATCATACTTATGAAAACAAATCATGAGAAAACTAATAAAGTGAGTGTATAAGATTTATGTGAAACACATTATCATGAAAGTAGTCAATTAAGCTTAATTATGAAATTTCAAAAAAATATGAAAATCATCAAAACTAGAATCCTTCAAGGTATATGTATGTCATGTACAAACTAAAGTATACATACATAACCAAATAAAACGAGTCCACAAAAGTATATGCATGAAGGCAAGTGGCTCATGAATGTATATGTATAACAATGGTTTAGACAAAATAGACATATACATGAAGCTAAACATGTACAAAATGGGAATACAAGTTAAATGTATGAATCATCAAAACTAGGCTATACTGGTACATCTAATGGGTACAAATGAGCGTTCAAGAACAAACAATAAAGATCTATTTGTGGCTCACTAGTTGTACAAGTATATACCTAAGTTTTAATAAAAACTAACATTTAAACATGTAATCAAAACATGAAGCATAAAAATCACAACAAAAACTCATAAACATACATATGATCATTATGTATATGCACATGCATAGATTTAAGACATACACATTAGTTAAAACAAATGTGAGAACACAAAGATATAAATCCATATTAAACATGTGTGTCTCAAATAACTAAACATGTATATCACTAATCTAAATATCATGGCATATAACATATTAATCATGAAACTTCAAAACATGCTAAAATCAATGATATGAAAAGCATGTAAACAATAAATGAAGAGTAAGAGATTGTTACCAAAACCGAGAGGGCAACTCTCTATGTCTCCAAAACACAGTGGTCCTTCCACCAAACTCCCCTTGAAAGTGATGCATCTAAATTGTCCTCTTTAAGCTCGGAACGCATCCACCTCAAGGCACCAACACTCTCACGTCATGCGAGAGCCCACACCTACATCAAATACAATAGGGGTGGTCTTTGGTACCCACACTCTTTTGGGTCCATGGGGGTTAGTTCCTTTCCTAACTCAAACAAACTTAGTTGCTAATTTACATCATGTATCTTATCATAGCAAAATTTAGCAAGGTGGCCCTTACGTCCACAATGTGTACATGTGTACACATGAGCATACATCGTGTTATGGTGTGTCCGTGAGGAGCATGTGTATGCCGTGTATGGTGTGCATGCAAAGATGGAACTTGTTTCTTTCGAAACAAAGATTCTAAGCGTGAGTGTTTCCATGGCACAATGGCTCAAAGTGGAGCCCAAACAACAATTTTTTCTTCAAAATATTTATATCATTTTCAATACTAGAAGATAAAGTGGAGCATGAAATAGATGTGCTAGAAGATGAATCTACACTAGCATGGCAAACATGTGTGTCTAAATCCTTTTTCAAAGAAATGTTTTCATTAGACATCAAATCCACATCCTTTGAAATGGAAGCAATTTTGTTTTTCAAAATCATTTTCTTTTAAAACAAAATCAAGTTTTAAAGATATAACTTTATTTTTCTTCAAAACTTCATTGCAATCATTTCTATTTTTTTAAAAACTCATTTTCCTTTAAGACAAGGTCTAGTTAAGATTTAAGTGAGTCACGTTCACTTGAAATCTCTTCCTTCTCTTGCAAAATCAAGTCTAGTTTTGAAAGCAAATCTTTATTTTCATTGTTAAGACCTAGACTTTTCTTTTTCAAAAGATTATATTTTTCAAGCAATTTTTTCACACACAATAGAAAGTTCTTCATTCAAAGCATTTGGATCAACATAGTCATTACATGAAGAACTAGCATCATCACTATCTAATTGAGTTTCCGAGTATACCTCAAGGAGTCATTCCCTTGGACCATGTAGCATTGTTGCTCGGATTCTCCACTAGATTCATCCTCCGTTTAGATTGGTAATTGAAGTTTGGAGGAGGTCAACGTGTTCCACACTGCAAAGACGGAATCACAGTTAGAAACTAAGCACAAATATTCTTTGTTAAGTGATTGGTAGTGAAAAGTGCATTTTTATCATGACATTTACCATCACATTTTCATATTTATTCATATAATTCTGCACATTTACTAATATTTTATGATTTATTGTGTGCAGGCCTTGAGTTCTTATTTTAATAATAAATAAAGCCTAAAAGAAGCCCATATTCAAGCCCAAGTGTAAAAGTGCAAATATTAATTGTCAAAATTGCAAATACACAAGGGCCAAAGTTGCAAATATTAAAGAACAGGGAAGGATAGACTTCTATTCAACCCTAAAAAACTTGCAGATGAGGATAAAAGCCAAAGAAGGAGAATTTAAGATCACAAATTCGTGGATAAAGATTTGGGATCTAGGTAACTTGAATCCCAAGTTATACCCAAATCCAAAGATTAAGAGCCAGGATGCAGCTTCCAGAAGGAAACGACCAGATGGATGGACCAGGAGAAGCCACGCGCCAAAGCGCGTGGCATTTGGCTACAAAAGTGCCGCGTTTCCGCGGCAAAATTCCGTTTCCGCAGCAATCCTGAGGCGGTTGGCGATGCGTTTTCGTTGAGGAGTTGTACTGGGACTCTACTTCCTATATCTCCTATAAATACCCCTGCAGTGCAACGAGAAACAGCGTCCAGAGGCAGAGCCAGAGGGCTAAATCTAGGGTTTTAGTTTTTCTTCTTCTAGTTTAGATTTTCTTTTCTCTTTTGTAATTTCTATTTTTCCTTTTTGTAAACTGAGAGGAGATGATGTTCTCATGGAGGAAGGAGATCTATTTGTACTGAGGGTGACAATCGGTGTAAGTTTTGCTTTTCCGCCATTGTTAAATAAATCGAATCGAGGTTCATTCTTTTTTATTATGTTATTTTCTTTTATTCTTGTTGATTCTTTTGTATCTCAGTTTTTGTTTTCTTCTATTGTTGTTTCTCTAATGTCTTGCTCATCATGAGAACCAATTGCTTCGAGACTGCCTAGCCGAAGAAGAGCCCTTGATGGCCTATGGCGATGAACAAGTCTTCATAGTTTGTCTTTTATTTTCATAGTGTAGATCAAGAAGGCGGACGATCCTATACGCCATACTTGTACGCCTTCCAAGAAAAGGTAAATCGTCGCAACGGTTCAAAGGTAAGCAGACTGAAGAGGTATGTATGTGTAGTTTGCTTTCTTTTATTTCTTTAGTTTAGATCTCACACTATCACATTCTCAATTTCTTTTCTTCCATTGTAAATATCATTTCTTCTTCTCTATCTTCTTTCTTCCTAACTTAACATTAAAACAATAAAATTTTTTTAGAGATAACTTACAAACGCTTCCATCGCTAGTCCCTCCCTGAGGATCACGACCCGCATAGCCACTGCTGCTACCGCGGATTCGAATTGAGCACTTGCACAACTTGTTCTTAAATCTAAAATTGTTTATTTTGTGTGCAGGTAAAAAGTTCAATCATTAAGCGTGCTTCTAAGTGCCTCAAGGGCTTGTGCATTGGCCTCTATGTGCTCGCTATTACCAAGATAGGATTTCTTGGTAGCGGTAAGGAAAACATGCAAGCCTATGGTTTTTAAATACATGGACATCCTAAATTTTCACATGTCAATGTTGGAGACATCAAACATGGGAGGTGACAAGCAATCCATGAGTGTGTGTAAACAATATAAATGTGCAAATGCAAATTATAGATTAGCAAACCAAGATCACACTCCTAGGTGGTTAAACCTAATATCAGGAGCGTAGGCTCTGATACCAATTGAAAGGACACGTAGAGGGGGGGTGAATAGGTGTACGGCTAATCTAATGAACAAAATGCGGAATTTAAAACTTAATTGCAACACACTTAATGTAACCAACGAGTGTAGCCGAATTCCCGGTGAAGGGCTCTGGACTAACTCCTCTTGATTCCTCTGAATAAGAGTTGAGGTGCTATATGAAGCTCTCGTGGTTAAACACAAGTGAGGCGCACACAAACAACCCAAGCATATATATGATATGGCAATATGAATAGATGCACAAAATAAAGAGAGAGAGAGAGTTAGAGTCAATGGATCAAACGCAAACACCGAGATATGTTTCGAGGTTCGAGCACATAGCTCTACGTCCCCGCCTTCACACAGAAGGATTTCCAATCTACTAACTTGTCCACACAGGACTCCCACACAGGGAACCTCCACTGAGGATTTGGGGCAAATACAATCGGGAGTACACAACTCCTCTCTTTACAAACACAACCTCTACACTTAGAGGTTAGGCACAAAGCCACCAATATCAACCTCATAATTGAGGGATAGGCACAAAGCCACCACTTCACAAATCAACCTCTACACAAGAAGGATAACACAAAGTAGGAGGGTTTACAACTTAGTGATTTTCACATCCACAAACTAATTTTTCCACAAAATAAAGATCCTATAGATAGGATAGAATGATATGGCTCAAGTGTGAAAAATAAAGTGTTTTGATCAAAGAAAATCACTTGGAAAAACACCAAATAGATATAGAATTTTTAGACCAAAAACCAATTCCCAAAAGACTATTTTCTTTGAAATATCAAACACTTTAAAACAAATAGAGAATAAAACCTTTTGCTTAAAACACTAGAAAAGATCTGAAATTTTTCTCTCTAAAAACCTTACACAAAACAGCCAAAGATTGGGGTATATAAAGGCCCCAACAAAAACTAGCCGTTGGCAGCTGATTAGGCCCAGAATGGCCTTCTGGTCGATCGGCCGGTCGACCGGCCAACGGTCAAAAAATTGACCGTTGAGCCTGTCGGTCGACCGCCCGGTCGACCGTGCCAATCCAGAGAGCAATTGTTCTCTGGCCGGTCGACCGCTCGATCGACCGTGCCAAGCCTTACGGTCGACCGTCCGGTCGACCGCCTGATTAGACTAAGAAGGTATACGTATTATGAGTATAAAATGTATTTTATGTACCCTTTCTTGTCTCCGCTATAGTATAGGACTATACCGAGTCGAATCTCAGGGAGAGCTCGCGATGGAAGCTTTGACGAGTGGTAGTGAAGTTATAAAACGAGAATTCTTCTATGTCTTATAAAATAGTGAATCAAATGAAAAAGAAACTAAAGAAAGGATGGATATGTTCATGGTGGAAAAGTCGGAAAAGAAATCAATAGTGGATTTGGTATTCACAAGAAAAGAAAAGGAAACTTAAAGAAGAAGCATTCCATGACTAGCTTACCTTACTACCTTACCAATACTTACTAAACTCCGTGATAGTGAAGGCTTGCCTCATGTTGTCACTCCATCGGCGTGGATTCGTCTCACGTGTTGATCTAATTACTTTCTCACTTGTCGAATGGGTGGTTTAACCCATCGGAGAAGAGAAGACCATACAACTTGCAAGATGAACAAAAGCAATCACCCATGAGTTAGTGAAGATGGCAAGGCTAGTGGTTAGCTAGTACATGGAGAAGGAATTAGCTACAAGCCATAAGAGAAGTAAAACAAAGCATGAAGTAAATTTGCAAGGAATTAAAGAAAGCAATAAAGAAAGCAATTAAAGAAAGCACATAAACTAGAACCAAGCTCAAGTAGAGGAAGGAGAATGGATCAATCCTTGTTGCTTCAAGTGTCACCCTTGATTACACAAGCTCTCTCTCTCTCACAATCTCTCTCTTTTACAATGAATTCTAGGGAAGAAGAAGAGGATCTAAAGAACTAAACCTAGAGAAAAACTAAATAAAATTACAACAACTAATGATTTTCCTCTCTTCTCTCTTCAGTCTCAGCTCGCAGGTCCAAGGTCTCATATTTATAGCCCCAGGTGAAGCTTCGAGAGCCCAGGTAGTTACCACAAAATCCGGGATCCTAACTGTTTACAACTGCCGCAGATTCTCCAGATCCCAGAGAACGGGCGGCAAAATCTGGGCCGTTGAGCCCAGATTTTCTGGTGAGATCTTCTTGTTAGGTGGTTAGCCACGTGGACTATCTGGATTCTTCTTTGGGCGCGTGGATCTTTCTGGATCTGGAATTCAAATCTTGGCTTTATCTTTAATCTTGGATTTAATCACTTTAATTAGTGTTAATTAAAGTGATTATTTGCTTTATCTCCTTTAGAGTGTGTACCTGCAAATATGTAGAGAAGATGAGTAAAAATCATATATTTATTAACTAAATGTATGGGAATTATGAGGTAAAATATGCAACATTGGATACCAATCACACCCCCACACTTATTCTTTTGCTCGTCCCGAGCAAAACAAAGAAAAGAAAAGAAAATCCTAACTACCCATTTATTACACCACTTTCGCAGGTGACGCGATTGCACTGAGCGTGTGCAACAAGCCGTTAAACCTCTAGGTTACCCTAGAGGAGGAGTGTTGTTTCCTGAGGGTTTTCAGCGGATTACACCCACAAAATCCATAAAGAAAGAAAACAAATGTTAGTATTTTGAAAACTCATTTTGAATAAGAGACATGTTTACGAACCATTTTTGCAAAAATATAAGTGATCTAAGGTCATAAGTCCACCTATAATTATTCTTCCTTAAACTTAGTATCCATGCAAGATCATTAAGATAAGAATTCAAAATTGGATTGAATACTTTATCTTTCATAAAACCTAGATAATATGCACACCGTGCTCTGTGAAATTTCTGGGATTTCAACTCTAACCATAAAGCCATTTATTTATATATATTTATTTTTTTATTTTTATTTTTTTTTCTTCCCTTAGTTTAGGCTTTCTAGTTCACCCTTGTAACGAGCCTTTAACCGATGACTCCCAAACCAGACGGTCTTAGAGCACCAGATGAGAAAACATCCCTCGGGTTTAAGGTCTCGAGTAAAAAAGGCCACATAACTAAGGGGATTATTTATTTCCTTTACCACCGTTAGGCGTGAATAATCATGCTTCTTGAGGCACGATTGTCCAGCTTAATAAGTGAGATCACCGTTAGGCGTGAGTAACCATGCTTCTTGAGGCACAATTTCCCAGCTTAATAAGTGATGCTTTATTTATATATATATTTTTTTTCTTTTTCTCTTTTTTTATTTATATGGCATTTTTGGTCTTTGTCTCAATCCCAAGAAATGTGTAAGTGTAAAGTGCATATTTATCTAAGGCAAAAAATTCAAGATAAAAATATCTCACCAATTTTACTTACTTAGCCTATAATCTCAAACAAGATCTATTATTTCAACTAGGTTTAAGATGTCATAATTAAGGCTTTCTTAATTTCTAAGATACATCTTAATTTCTTAAAATAGATCAAACTTTGTTTCTTATTTCAAAAAGTTTTTATTTTTATATTTTTTTATATTTTTATTTATTAAAAGAAGTGTAAAAGAAAGAAGATCTAAAAACTCTAAAAGAAGTGTAAAAGAAAGAAGATCTAAAAACTCTATGTTAGTAAACCCTCCCCACACTTATTTCATGCATTATCCTCAATGCATCATGATATATGTATGCATGAAACAAAATGAAGAGGGAAGGAAAAAATTATCTTAAGGTGGTGGTTCCGGTGGTGGTCGGATTGGTCCACGAAACATGGCCCAATCAACTTTACGTTGGGTTTTCAGGAACCCACCAAAAATCTCAATAATATGACCCACAAGAATGATGTATGCATGTGTGATTTTTATTATGTACATGACCCCATCTAATTTCCAAAATTTCAAAATAATTTCAGAATCAATTTTATCAAGATCCTTGTCCCAGAATGTGTATGGAATGATAGAACAGTTGACTTGGACTCAGGAAGGACAGGAACTAGTACCGACTCAGGAAGGTGATTTAAATCAAGTGATGGTTCAGGAGTCGAAGTGAGTTCAGAAATTGGGTCCAAATCAAGAAATAGAAACTCAAGTCCACAATCAATTTCCAACAATGGAATGTGACTTTCTAAAGGTGATATCTCTTTACTTCCAATTTTAAGAAATTCAAGCTCATCACCGTACAATTCTTCAAAACTTAAGTCAATATCTTCCACTAGAATTGTACAATCAGTTTCAGAAGTAAAGAGATTATGAGATTCTAGGTCACATTCCATATGTAGTTCAATACATGGGAAACTTGCCAATTTGTCAATGGAACTTTCAAAAGTAAGGAATTTGGCAAGTTCAATATGATCCTTAAAGATAGGTGATTCAACTTCATTATGAATTGGGAAGAGATCCAATGTCGACTCCGGAAAAGGATTAAAGTCAGGTAAAGATACTAGAGTCATTATTGAATCAGGAAAAAGGATTGAATCACGAAGTTGGGGTTCAAGATCATATTCCTCATGTAGTTCAATTCCACAAAAATGTGAACTTGCCAATTTATCAATGGAATTTTCAAAAGAATGGAAATGGTCAAGTTCAATATGATCATCATGAATGATTGGTGATTCAATTTCAAGATGGATTGGTACTGGATCCAATACTGACTCGGGAAATGAAGTGAAATCATGTGAAGACACTAGAGTCATAATTGAATCAGGAAGGAAAATTGAATCATCAAATGGAAGTTCAGGATCATATTCATGTTTGAGTTCAATTTCAGAAAAAGGAAAACTTGCCAAAATGTCAATTGGATCTGTAGTTTGGACAAGTTCAGGTTTAGGAGATGAAAACTTGCCAAAATGTCAATGGGATTTGACGTTTGGACAAGTTCAATTTTAGGAAATGAAAAACTTGCCAAAATGTCAATAGGATTTGAAGTTTGGACAAGTTCAGGTGAGTGTGCTGAAATTGAATCTAGATTTCCAAGACTACATGACTCTTTGGTTTTAACAGAGTGGCTAGTGACATTAGAAATAGGATGAGAATGAAGAGTTTGGATCATCAAATCTAAGTCACGATTTCTAGCATTTTGAGCATGAGTCATGTCTTCAAGCATCTTTCCATAATTGATGATTTCATTGTTTTGATGAAAAGATGAAGTGTTGTCTTGGAATTGGTGATGAAATTGTGAGTCAAAAATGTGTGGTGATGGAAGAGTGGACTCACACAAGAAATCATTACTCATAAATGGTTGTTCATTATGAAGAGGTGGAACTGAGTAAGACTCTTGAAAATACTGTGGAATTGGAGAGGCAAATGGTTCTGGAAGTGTCTGCTCAGCTCTCTGTAAATTGGCTTCTAAACTCCTTAGTAACTCAGATTTTTCTTCAAATGGTGGTTCAGAACAAGGAGTATATGAAGCGGCATCGGGAAATGAATACTGTGGACAAGGTGAATAAGGTGGACAAGGAAATTGAGAATTTGACTCGGGGTACGTGAATCCCCAATTACTCGGTGAAGAGTTGAAATTATCTTGAAAATTATAGTTATCAGATGGGGGTATGGGTCATATTGATTCGGATAAGGCCAACCCGGTGTTTTGGTTGGTGCATATTATAAAATACCGGTTGGAATTATCCGAATATGGAGATGGTGTGAAATATGGATTATTATTAGGATGGAAAGAATTGTAATTGTAAGCCATATCACACAATAAAACAAAAACAAACAAACAAACAAACAAACAAAAGAAAAAAATTCTAACCTAAGTTAGTGTAGACTTAGGACCTAGACGACTCCTAACTGATAGACTGTCCACGGGAGGTTTAGTGTAGACTCTAACCACAAGCTAATCAGCCAGGGAAGGGTAAGGTTGGTGGGAGGTTTTCCGTCAGAGACGTTCCTTAATTAAGTAACCAGCAACCTTCGGGCTTTCGGCCCTCAACCCCTTTCCTAGACACTGATTTTGCAAGAGTTAAATTCCAACACTTTTCCCCTTAGGATAATCTCCTAAATGAGTCCGAGATGTCCCTAGGGCCAACGTCTACTTTTTTATTAATTAGGCTTGGGTTAGTGAGTGCTTGAGATTGTGGTTTTTGGGCTAAGGAAAGGGTAATGAACTCCCCCACCTTATCTTATTTACGGGTATGCCCTTAAAATTGAATTGTGCAAGTGTACAAGAAATATACAAGGATTCACTCAAAGCATGAAAATCAAGCAAGAGATGATTCCTAGTCTATATGCAATGCGAAACGTACCTTGCCTCCAGCACTCTTCAACAGTAAAAGTAAAGAATTGAAAGACACGTGCGTAGAATGCAAATGTCTAAACAATTTTTAACAATTTCAACCAACTTTTTACTGTTTTTTAATTAAGCAGGAATAAGGTGAAGAATACAGAATTTCAGGTATATCAGCAGCTGTGTTTTGCAGAGAAGCAAGCCCTGCAGAAATTTTATCAGAAGTTCACTCCTTATTGCCGTAAATCTGCGGCAAATCCCAGAAATTGCGGCAATTTGGAGGGATCCTGGTCTCTGCTTTCGAGAGCAGAGGCCCAGGTCCACTTGTATGTCACTGCAATGCAAGATTTTCTGTTTCTTCAACTGTAACCTGCAAACAGAGAAGAAGATTCGTTTAGTACTTCACTTTAACCTAAAAACGTTGCTCTCCCCGGCAACGGCGCCATTTTGATTAGACTAAGAAGGTATACGTATTATGAGTATAAAAATGTATTTTATGTACCCTTTCTTGTCTCCGCTATAGTATAGGACTATACCGAGTCGAATCTCAGGGAGAGCTCGCGATGGAAGCTTTGACGAGTGGTAGTGAAGTTATAAAACGAGAATTCTTCTATGTCTTATAAAAATAGTGAATCAAATGAAAAAGAACTAAAGAAAGGATGGATATGTTCATGGTGGAAAGTCGGAAAAGAATCAATAGTGGATTTGGTATTCACAAGAAAAGAAAAGGAAACTTAAAGAAGAAGCATTCCATGACTAGCTTACCTTACTACCTTACCAATACTTACTAAACTCCGTGATAGTGAAGGCTTGCCTCATGTTGTCACTCCATCGGCGTGGATTCGTCTCACGTGTTGATCTAATTACTTTCTCACTTGTCGAATGGGTGGTTTAACCCATCGGAGAAGAGAAGACCATACAACTTGCAAGATGAACAAAACAATCACCCATGAGTTAGTGAAGATGGCAAGGCTAGTGGTTAGCTAGTACATGGAGAAGGAATTAGCTACAAGCCATAGAGAAGTAAAACAAAGCATGAAGTAAATTTGCAAGGAATTAAAGAAAGCAATAAAGAAAGCAATTAAAGAAAGCACATAACTAGAACCAAGCTCAAGTAGAGGAAGGAGAATGGATCAATCCTTATTGCTTCAAGTGTCACCCTTGATTACACAAGCTCTCTCTCTCACAAGCTCTCTCTTTACAATGAATTCTAGGGAAGAAGAAGAGGGATCTAAAGAACTAAACCTAGAGAAAAAACTAAACAAAATTACAACAACTAATGATTTTCCTCTCTTCTCTCTTCAGTCTCAGCTCGCAGGTCCAAGGTCTCATATTTATAGCCCCAGGTGAAGCTTCGAGAGCCCAGGTAGTTACCACAAAATCCGGGATCCTAACTGTTTACAACTGCCGCAGATTCTCCAGATCCCAGAGAACGGGCGGCAAAATCTGGGCCGTTGAGCCCAGATTTTCTGGTGAGATCTTCTTGTTAGGTGGTTAGCCACGTGGACTATCTGGATTCTTCTTTGGGCGCGGGGATCTTTCTGGATCTGGAATTCAAATCTTGGCTTTATCTTTAATCTTGGATTTAATTACTTTAATTAGTGTTAATTAAAGTGATTATTTGCTTTATCTCCTTTAGATGTGTACCTGCAAATATGTAGAGAAGATGAGTAAAAATCATATATTTATTAACTAAATGTATGGGAATTATGAGGTAAAATATGCAACATTGGATACCAATCACCGCCCCCACCAGAGAGTTGGGTACTTGCAGTCGGTCGACCGGCCCAAGTGACTGGTCAGCGTGCACGACCTTGTGCACGCCGACTCTGGGTCCGGTCGACCGGCCCGGTCGATCGCCAGAGCCTGGCAGGGCTGTTTTCAGAACTTGAAACTTGGGTTTTTAATTATCAATTAAATCCCATAAAATCTCTAAAAATCCACAAAAATAAGTTCTTATATTCTCTTTGAAATACAAAGTTGTTTGAGTAAAAATCAAACCAAGTTACAATCATTTTGAACTCTTTTTGTGTTATGAAAATTTTACTGAAATCAAAACTCGTATTTTCCAAAACTAGGATTTTTGAAATGAAAAATGGTTTTGTCCAAACTCATCCAAATACAAAAACATGATATTGAAACAACTTGAAGCATGTTGTATATGGATATAATCCAATATACACAAAATAGATATATATCAATGTTTTTGACAATAAATCCAAAAATATGTTTTGTTTAAAAACAAAACTCTAAACATATGAATAGGCATATCAAAATAAGTTTTTCTAAGATATGAAGCATACATGTATATAGAACAAATCTAATACACATTAAACTATGTAAACTTGTTGACTCTATCTATTCATGAAAACCAAGATCGGTTAAACCAAAATCGAAAACCAAAACATGAAACTTAAACAAGTGTGTGTGTTGTGAACTTGAGCATACCACACTATCTATTTTTAACAATGGATCTAAAACATAAACTAAACACTGTACCGAAGTCTTCTTGTAGAGCTCCGTCTCCAAGTCGACTCGATCCAAACGTGATCCACCAAGCTTGACTCCAACGAGTGATAGATATGAACTTTGACGCTCGGGCTCTTGAATCACCATGTGAAGCTCCAAAACACTTTTGTTGAAGCTAATCACCTATTAATATCTTGGTTAAGTATCTGAAACTAAACACCACAAGATTATTAGTAAACTATAACTACATGAGTTAATCATCATCAAAACTAGAGTGGAAAGCCTCTGGGCCAACACTTTCTAGATCTTTTTTCAGGCAGATATCCTTTGCGAGATATCAAATGCGGGTATTTATATTCCTTTTGAAGTTCACTTTTCTTTTGACTTTCGGCCAGTTAAAAAATCACTCAATAAGTTATCTAAATATAATAGAAATTATTTTGTGTTAGAAATTATTTTGTGTTAATCGGAAACTCTGTAGTTGTCCGTGATACTACAAAGTCATCCAAACTTCTTGCTCAATAAATCATATTTTGGTGGTAGACTCTCAATTAAACCTTTCTAATGTAATGCCTTGTCAAATTATTTTGAAATCTTTCCATTTTTCCCGGCCTCTTTCAAAATTTTTTCTCTTGGTGATTTTCTAATTCAAATACAGTCTGCAATAAGTAACAAAAATATTAGAAAAGAAAGACATACAATAGTAAATTCAACCTATTAAAAATGGTAGTTATAAATTTTTTTACCAAAATATCCTCCTGAAGCTTATTCTTCAACTTCTTGAGAACCAAATGCCTAGGGACTTTCTCACGAGCGACACATCCATATAGCTCTCTAATTTCTCCCCATTCTTATCAAAATGAATATTTGCATTATTGAATTCCACTGCAAGTCGTACACCCTGAGATCTCAATGAGAGTAGCGCTCTCATATGAGTGGGACCTCGAGTCATCTTTTGAGATTTTTCACTGCTCGACCTCGATGAAGCCATATGCGTGTTAAAAACAAAATTAAACAAAAATTTAGCAAATTTAAAATAAATAAGTATAAAAATATAAGCTACTAACGAAAAAATAAACAACTAATGGACATAAAATTAAAATCAAATATGCAAGATATTGAAAAAAATTTGAGTTTAAATAGATCTACCTTTATGTTTTCTTCTTTTTACTTATCTTCTCAACCAAAATTCCTTTAAAATGATCTTCTCGCATGTAGATATCTTTCTCGACACCATCCTCAGTAATATTAATATTATTCTTGTTGGCCCAAGGTTACAATCACCCATGATTAGTGTATTTTGATGATTACAAAACATATTAGTTATTTGTACTAATAATATTTGTTGTTTAAGTGTGTTTCAGGTTTCTATTCATTCTAGAAGTCTTCTCTCACAAATACAAGGATTTGGACTCAAGTCAACTCCAATTGGGCTCAAGGAACAGTGTTGAAGATCATATGAAGAAGCCTATTGAAGATCTTGAAGTCCTTAGAATCATTGTAAGAATAGAATGTTAAGTTTGAGTCTTGGTTATTTGGCTCTAGGATACACACACACACAAAATTTGGTTTTGATAAATTTGGTCTTGTTTTCATTTTCAAAATTTGGTTTCATGCCTCAGTAGAGATTTACATGAACTTAAGTTTTATAAAATAAATATCTTGTCTAGATCATGTATACATACTCCTACTAACATGTCACTCTAGTTTGTTTAAACCTAAAACAATTTTTCAAAATTTTCCAAGTTCAAAATCCTGCAGTTTTTCCCATTTCAGGCTGACCGGCCGACGGCCCGGTCGACCGGCGCCATAGCCTGGATGTGCACGTCTGTGCACGTCCGTCGGTCGACCGCACCGGTCGACCGACCAAGAGCACACTGCTCTCTGGTTTTCTGAGTCGACCGGCCGGTCGACCGGAAGAAGGAAACTGTGTTTCCTCTTTTGGGACGGTCGACCGAGAGCCAACGCTCTTTGCAGCTGGGCTGGCGGTCGACCGCCAGGCCTGCAACAATCCAACGGCTCTTTCCTCTTTGGGCAATTCTGAAAATCTGTTTCTTTTTTCTGCTTTAAACAGATTTTTAGAGAGTTGTTGGGGAGCTTTTGCAGGTCAAATTAGGTGTAAAGAAATTGTTTTTAACCTATTTTCAACCCTATAAATAGAGGAGAAGTCTCTCTTGCATAGTATCAAGAAAAATCCTCAAGTTTGTGTTGTTTTCAAAGAGAAAAGAAAAGAGTTAAAGCCTTCATTCCAATTCTTTTAAAGTTTATTTTTCAGTTGTGTTTTGATTGTCTATATCACTCTACAACTGAAGTTTTCTCACCACACTTCATAGAGCCAAAAATCCTATACTCATTCTATAGTGAAGTTGTAATAGAAGTGAGAGTGTTTGTAAAAGAGTTTGAGAAAAAGTGTAGTGATCTTGTTGTGATCACTTTGTTCTTGTAATCCTTTCCTTGTGGAGCAACCTCTTCGGTAGAGGTCCTTTGTACTCGGTGGAGCTCGGTGCTCGGTCTTCGGTAGACCAAATTGTAAAGGCGTCCTCGGTGGATAGTGGAAACCCTTTCACGGAGGTGAAGGCGGGGAGTAGAGTGGTGGCTCGAACCTCGAAACAAATATTTGTGTTTGCGATTGCCTTTGCGTCCAATTCTTGCTTTAAAATTCCTCTAACACTTTATTGCTCCTTATTACTTGCTTGTGATCTTGTATCTTCCTTGTGCTTTTAATTCAAGCTTGTAATTCTTGTGATATATTGTGTGCATCTCATTTCTCATCATCATACTTTGCCTTGATCGATCATATCTCAATACAACAGGTTGCATTGCGCACCTCTAACCCATATCTAGGGGAATTGGGAGGAAGGAGTTCAGAACCTCGCAAGGGGTATTCGCTCTTAGTCTTGTTTTTGAGAGATCGTTGCATCATTCATCATACTTAGTTCAAAAAGATCATTAGATTAGCAATTACACCTATTCACCCCCCTCTAGGTGTTTTTCAATTGGTATCAGAGCTTGGTCTCTAGGATTTGGTTTAACAACCTTAGAGAAGATCCTAATTTGCTAATCATTTCATTCATATTCATATAGTAAAAATGGCCGATGGAATTAAGACCCCTCCTAAGTTTGATGGACTTAACTTCCCATATGGAAAGTTAAGATGACCGTGTTTTTGCAATCTCTAGGTAGCCGAGTTGCAAAAGCCGTGACTAGTCCTTTAGTGTACCCCCCGGTGACGATCCACTTGGTCCGAAATAGAGATTAAGGAATTCGATGCCAATGCCAAAGCTCACTATGCACTTCTACAAGCCCTTAATGATGATGACATTTCTAGGGTTATCCATTGCAAATCCGCATATGATATTTGGTCACACTTGATAGTCACACATGAGGGACCTCACAAGTAAAGAAGGCTAAGATTGACCTTCTTCGGTCCCAATATGAAACATTTAGCATGCAGAAAATGAAACCATAGATGATATGGTTACAGATTTACCAAGATTACTAATGGACTCTCTCTCTTTAGGTGAAGATATCACAATGATCAAAGAGTAAGGAAGATCATCCGAGCTCTTCCTACTTCATGGGAAGTTAAAGCAACAACCTGAAGGAACTCAACGACATGAAGAGATGGAGCTTATAGGTCTCATTGGAACCTCAAAACCCATGAGATGGAAAGGAAAGCAAGGGAGGATATGGCTCCTTCCAAAAAGAAGACTATCGCCTTCAAGAGTCAAGCTACACACTCCGATGAAGACGATGAAGAAGAAGATGATGAGGAGCTCTCACTCCTTGTTAAGAATGTCCGGAGAATGTACAACAAGGCGAAGTACCAAGGTAGAAGAAGATGGCAAGGAGGCAAGAAGAAAGAAGGATCACTTGTTTCAATTGCCAAAAGCCCGGACACATTGTTGCGGAGTGTCCGGACAAAGCTAAGCCCTCCACATCAAAGAAGCCCTACAAGAAGAAGGCTATGAAGGCAACTTGGGATTCGGAGACCGAATCCGAGGAAGAAATAGACACCGCCAACATGTGCTTCATGCTAATAAAGGCACAAGCAAGGTAACCTCTTCCCCTTCCCATGATAATGAGCTTTCTATGGATGAATTAGAAGAGGCTTTTGTTGAGTTGTCACAAATTTATGATTTCTTAAAGAAAAAGTATTTAAAAATGAAAAAGGAAAATAAATCTTTAAGTCATCAAGTTTTTACTCTTACAAAAGAAAAGGATGATTTGGTTTCCACCTTGGCCACTACTAAAAAATTTTGAAAAATATAAGATTTCTTGCAAAGGTAAGGCCCCACTAATTGATTCTAATGAAGTTTCTATGCTTAAGGAAAGATTAGACTCATTAAGTGTTGTTTTGAAAAATTGTGAGTTTAACAAGAAGAAAATTGAGGCTATGTTTCCTAAGAAACAAGCCCCAAAGAAAAATGCTCATGCTCATGTTCATGTTCATGCTACACAACCTAAACAACATGGCAAAAACCCAAAACATGCTCACACTACACGTACACATCATGCATTCATGTATGGTAGAGTGTTCTCATGTTCACATTGTGGGCGGAAAGGACACTTAGCCAATTTTTGCTATGATAGACTAAATGCATCACATCATAATATTTGGGTTCGAGGCACTAACTTTAAAGGACCCAAGAAAGTTTGGGTACCAAAATCAACAATTATGTTAAATGATGTAGGTACTTTCCAAAGCCCAACGACGTAGAGGATTGTGGTATCTTGATAGCGGTTGCTCAAGGCACATGACTTGGGACATCAACAACTTTGCAACCCTATCAAGATATCATGAAGGTGGCACCGTCACCTTCGGAGATGACGCCAAGGGTAAAATCATCGGTATTGGTAATGTAAAACTTGGCACCTCTCCTTTAATTGAAAATGTAGTTTAGTTGATGGCCTCAAGCATAATCTCTTGAGTGTTAGTCAACTTTGTGATAAAGGTTTTGATGTTGTTTGATAATGTTGCTTGTAAAGTAATTGATAGAACTTCTAATGTTTGTGTATTTTCGGTTTTCGTGAAAGTAATGTTTATATGATTGATATGTTAAATATGTCTTGTAATATTACTTGTTTGAAAGCCCTCGATGATGACTCTTGGTTGTGGCATAAGAGATTAGGCCATATTTCTTTTGATCACATTTCTAGGTTAAACACAAAGGAAATGGTGAAAGGTATTCCTTACTTGAATTTTGAAAAGGACGAGTTTGTGACGCATGTCAATTTGGGAAACAAACTAAGTCTTCTTTCAAGTCAATTAAGGATATCATGACATCACGTCCTTTGGAGTTAATCCATATGGATCTTTTTGGCCCTACACAAACCAAAAGTCTAAGTGGGAATAGATTTGCTTATGTTTTGGTTGATGACTTTTCAAGGTTTACTTGGGTTTTCTTTCTTGAACACAAAAATCAAGCATTTTCGTATTTCCAAACTTTTAAGAAAAGAGTTAAAAAGAAAAAGATGTTTCGATTTGAGAATAAGAAGTGATAGAGGAGGTGAATTCATTAACCAACCCTTTACCACTTTTTGTGATGAACATGGAATAAAGCATGAACTATCTTGTCCTAGAACTCCACAACAAAATGGAGTAGTTGAACGGAAAAATAGAACATTACAAGAGATGGCTAGGACAATGCTAAGTGAATATGGTCTACCACATTATTTGTGGGCCGAGGCCGTTAATACATCATGCTATATATCAAATCGTGTTTTCTTATGTAAAAATACTACTAAAACTTCTTTTGAAATGTACTTTTCTAGAAAACCAAATGTTTCTTATTTCAAAGTTTTTGGATGCAAATGTTTTGTTTTAAATACAAAAGATAATTTAGGAAAGTTTGATGCTAGATCTTATGAGGCTATTTTTGTAGGTTACTCAAACACTAGTAAGGCTTATAGAGTTTTCATTAGATCATCATTGACTATTGAAGAGTCTATTCATGTTAAGTTTGAGGAATCTAACAAGTTTGTTAAGAATGTTGTAGAAATAGATGCATTGGATGAAGGTTTGGAGAAAGTGACCTTGGAGGATGCTTCTACTATGGGAGACAAACCAAAGGATAATGAAGGAAGCGAAGCTAAGGTGGAAGAGGCACAAGGAAATAAAAATCAAACACATGAGGTGGAGCCTACTCAACCACTACCAAAGGATTGGAGATACAATCCACATCATCCCAAGGACCTCGTCATAGGTGAAGTATCAAAAGGGGTAACTACTCGCTCTAGACTTCATGACTATTGTGGTAACTATGCATTCATTTCTCATATTGAACCCAAAAATGTCCTCGAAGCCGAGGCCGATTCATATTGGTTGCTAGCCATGCAAGAGGAGCTCAATCAATTTGAGCGCAACCAAGTTTGGCACCTTGTTCCTAGGCCCCACGATAGACCAACAATTGGTACTAAGTGGATCTTTAAGAACAAGTTGGATGAATCGGGTAATGTAGTTAGAAACAAGGCTAGGTTAGTTGCCCAAGGTTACACTCAAATCGAAGGGATCGATTTTGAAGAAACCTTTGCACCCGTAGCACGGCTTGAAGCCATACGGATGACACTAGCATTTGCCTCATATAAAGATTTCAAATTATTTCAAATGGATGTTAAAAGTGCTTTTCTAAATGGATTTATTGAAGAGGAGGTGTATGTTGAACAACCCCCCGGGTTTGTTGATCCTACACATCCGGATTTTGTTTTTAAATTAGATAAAGCTCTTTATGGTTTAAAACAAGCCCCTAGGGCTTGGTATGAAAGACTTTCTTCATTTTTGATTTCAAATGGTTTTAAGAAAGGTAAAATTGACACAACTTTGTTTACAAAACATGTAGAAAAGGATATTCTTATTGTGCAAATTTATGTGGATGATATTATTTTTGGTTCTACTAATGAATCTCTTTGCAAAGCTTTTGAGTCATGCATGAAGGATGAATTTGAAATGTCTATGATGGGGGAGCTCAACTATTTCCTTGGACTCCAAATCAAGCAAAGGAAGGATGGGATCTTCATCAATCAAGCCAAGTACACAAAAGAACTAATCAAGAGATTCGGACTTGAAGGATCTAAAGTAAGCAAAACTCCCATGGCTACAACTACTAAGCTTGACAAAGATGAACAAGGTAAAAGTGTAGACATTAAATTATATCGTAGCATGATTGGTAGCTTGCTTTATTTGACGGCTAGTAGGCCAGATATCATGTTTTCCGTTTGTCTTTGTGCACGTTTTCAATCTTGTCCTAAAGAGTCTCACATAATTGCGGTTAAACGCATAATTAGATACCTTAAGGGCACCATTGAAATGGGTTTGTGGTATCCGAAAACCGGCCAATTTTCAATGACTAGTTTTTCGGATGCCGACTATGCGGGTTGTAGGGTAGATAGGAAGAGCACAAGTGGAACATGTCAATTCTTGGGTAATTGTCTTGTATCTTGGTCTTCCAAAAAGCAAAATTCGGTAGCCCTATCAACCGCCGAGGCGGAGTATGTTGCAGCCGGAGCTTGTTGTGCACAAGTTCTTTGGATGAAACATACTCTCCTCGACTATGATTTACACTTTGATCATGTTAAAATATTTTGTGATAATACTAGTACTATTCACATGACAAAGAATGCAAATCAACATAGTAAAACCAACACATTGACATTAGATATCACTTTCTTAGAGATCATTATGAGAAAGGTGATATTGATATTGACTATGTTTCTACCGATTTTCAACTTGCCGATATTTTTACTAAACCTTTAGACTATGCTAGATTCTCATCTATTTGTGGTGAGTTAAATGTTTGTATTATGGACTCTTAAAATGAAATTTTCAATTGTTTTGTTTTAACCCTTTTTTGATGTATGACAAAAAGGGGAGAATAAGTTTGTTGATTTAAAAGTTTAAGTTTGATACTATTTGAGTTTCATTTCATGGAGAAAAAGGAAGTTTGTTTTATTTGAGTTTTTTGGACAAAAACTATTGTGCTTGTTATATGCCTTATGTATTGAGTTTTCAATAGTCAATTTTTTATACATATCATTATTTGAGGGGGAGTTTTCCAAACTCTTCTTCCATATTTGTTTAAATAACTTATATGTTTTGTCATCATCAAAAAGGGGGAGATTGTTGGCCCAAGGTTACAATCACCCATGATTAGTGTATTTTGATGATTACAAAACATATTAGTTATTTGTACTAATAATATTTGTTGTTTAAGTGTGTTTCAGGTTTCTATTCATTCTAGAAGTCTTCTCTCACAAATACAAGGATTTGGACTCAAGTCAACTCCAATTGGGCTCAAGGAACAAGTGTTGAAGATCATATGAAGAAGCCTATTGAAGATCTTGAAGTCCTTAGAATCATTGTAAGAATAGAATGTTAAAGTTTGAGTCTTGGTTATTTGGCTCTAGGATACACACACACAAAAAATTTGGTTTGATAAAATTTGGTCTTGTTTTCATTTTCAAAATTTGGTTTCATGTCTTAGTAGAGATTTACATGAACTTAAGTTTTATAAAATAAATATCTTGTCTAGATCATGTATACATACTCCTACTAACATGTCACTCTAGTTTGTTTAAACCTAAAACAAATTTTCAAATTTTTCCAAGTTTAAAATCCTGCAGTTTTTCCCATTTCAGGCTGACGGCCGACCGGCCCGGTCGACGGCGCCATAGCCTGGACGTGCACGTCTGTGCACGTCCGTCGGTCGACCGCACCGGTCGACCGACCAAGAGCACACTGCTCTCTGGTTTTCTGAGTCGACCGGACCGGTCGACGGAAGAAGGAAACTGTGTTTCCTCTTTTGGGACGGTCGACCGGACCGGTCGACCGAGAGCCAACGGCTCTTTGCAGCTGGGCTGGCGGTCGACCGGACCGGTCGACCGCCAGGCCTGCAACAATCCAACGGCTCTTTCCTCTTTGGGCAATTCTGAAAATCTGTTTCTTTTTTTGCTTTAACAGATTTTTAGAGAGTTGTTGGGGAGCTTTTGCAGGTCAAATTAGGTGTAAAGAAATTGTTTTTAACCTATTTTCAACCCTATAAATAGAGGAGAAGTCTCTCTTGCATAGTATCAAGAAAAATCCTCAAGTTTGTGTTGTTTTCAAAAGAGAAAAGAAAGAGTTTAAAGCCTTCATTCCAATTCTTTTAAAGTTTGTTTTTCAGTTGTGTTTGATTGTCTATATCACTCTACAACTGAAGTTTTCTCACCACACTTCATAGAGCCAAAAATCCTATACTCATTCTATAGTGAAGTTGTAATAGAAGTGAGAGTGTTTGTAAAAGAGTTTGAGAAAAAGTGTAGTGATCTTGTTGTGATCACTTTGTTCTTGTAATCCTTTCCTTGTGGAGCAACCTCTTCGGTAGAGGTCCTTTGTACTCGGTGGAGCTCGGTGCTCGGTCTTCGGTAGACCAAATTGTAAAGGCGTCCTCGGTGGATAGTGGAAACCCTTCACGGAGGTGAAGGCGGGGAGTAGAGCGGTGGCTCGAACCTCGAAACAAATATTTGTGTTTGCGATTGCCTTTGCGTCCAATTCTTACTTTAAATTCCTCTAACACTTTATTGTTCCTTATTACTTGCTTGTGATCTTGTATCTTCCTTGTGCTTTTAATTCAAGCTTGTAATTCTTGTGATATATTGTGTGCATCTCATTTCTCATCATCATACTTTGCCTTGATCGATCATATCTCAATACAATAAGGTTGCATTGCGCACCTCTAACCCATATCTAAGGGAATTGGGAGGAAGGAGTTCAGAACCTCGCAAGGGGTATTCGGCTCTTAGTCTTGTTTTTGAGAGATCGTTGCATCATTCATCATACTTAGTTCAAAAAGATCATTAGATTAGCAATTACACCTATTCACCCCCCTCTAGGTGTTTTTCAATTCTCAGTTGTTAATCCGATAGAAAATGATGGAACCTTATCAATGTTATCTCCAATATTGTTCTCATCATCACCCTCATTAGTATTTTTTGGCTTTGTCGAGAGAACAATGGACCACTTTTTATTGGCAGGATCTGTAATGTAAAAAACTTATTTTACTTATGATGTCAATATGAATGTGTCCTCTTTATGACCACTCTGTTAAGATCAACTAGAATGAATCCTGATTTATCGACTTTCATGCCATGGTCATTTTTTCACCCAATTACATCGGAATACAAGAACACGAAATATTGTGTAGTCTAGCTCTCATATGTCCTGAATTATCTCATTGTATGACATGCTTACAAATACTAAATTTTTGTCTTTAGCACTGGAAATATTTATTGCTTGGGCCACTAAAGTCACACTACTATTTTGTATGGTACAATTATCATCGTGTGCTTTTGTATAAAAATAGTAACCATTTATAGAATACCCATGGTAAGATGACACAATCATGTGAGGTCCATGTGCTAACCATCTCAAAGTATTCAAACAGAAATTGATGAATTTATTAATTGAGCATCAATTCGATTTCTGAACCAATTAATTAATGATTTATTATGTTCATCTGATACTCACTTCTCCCTCCTTGATCTAACTAGATTGATGCGCCTTATTTAGTCTATGTGCTCTTTTATATAAGGTTGTACTTCATCATTGTTATTCAAGACATCTATGTGCTTGACACAATAAGTCTTGACTGATAATAACCATCGATTGCTCTGTTTTATTATTGTCATCTTTTCTCTTAATAAAGTAAGACTTAGGAAGTCTTATGCCTTCAATATTGATTAAGTATTCACTGCAGAATTCAATCACCTGTTCATATATATAACATTCAACAATGCATCCTTCAGTCGATTACGATTCTTCACATACCATTTTAATATTTTCATGTATCACTCAAATGGATACATCCACCTTAAGAAGACCGGACCACATTATTTAATCTCTCTAACTAAGTGAACAGTTAGAAGCATCATAATATCAAAAAATGAAGGTGAAAAATACATCTCAAGCTAACATAACGTAGCCACAATATTTTTCTGCAACTCCTCCTATTTCTCAGGGTTAATTACCCAGTAGTTGGTGATTAGTCACATATATTGCATATACATTGTCACCTTATCATACTTTTTAGCTAATAAATCCTATTAACAAGTCTTCTTCTTCTTTGTTTAATGTAGGCCTAATTGCTAAAAGAAAGGAATGAGAAACAAGCCCAAAAGCCCACCAAATTCTGATTTAATTCAGAATAAATTTGAAATCAAGGAATCAGGGCAAAATCTTGGCATATCAGAGAGGTTGAAAACGGTTGAAAAGAATCCTCTCAAATCAAACGGTTGAAGCCAACAATCGAAGGCTGTTTTGTCAAATCCTGGAGTAGAAACGAGAAAACCAGAAGAAGATACAGGAGAATCACCAAATCAGGAGAGCCAGCCAACTGGGTGTGGCCAATTAGCCACACCAGAGCCGCAAAAACGCGGCCCTAGCCGCATTTTCACGGCCATTTGGTGTCAGTTGGGGGAGTGTTTGCTCCCCCAATCTTCCCGGGATCCCCCCTTTGATTTTTCCCTATAAATACCAGTTTCAATAGAGCAAAAAGGAGCGAAGACTAGGATTAGAATTTTTGTTTATTTTCTAGGAATTTAGGCTCTTTGTTAGATAGTACAAAAGTTATATTTTTGTTTTTCAATTTGTTGTCCAGTATAAATACTTGTGAGAGAGAGGAATTGAGTGCTTGTACTTGAAGATTGAAGTGACATCAATACAAGAATCGAGCCAAATTTTCTTCCACTCGTATTACGGTATGTCTTGCGTTATTTACTTGCCTTCTTCTTTATTTTCCATGAGTAGCTAAATCGATTTTCTGGGCTCACTATTGTACCTCTCTCCAGTTCTTCTTCTCTTCTGGTTTTAATGAAAAAGACCAATGAATCATTTGTATGCCTTACTTAAAGCTTTCTTCTTGAAAGTGTTCTTGAAGGCACATGAGGATGGGTTTGGATTTTTAAACTCTTACTTCTTTTATGAACATTTCTTGAACTGTTTTTACTTCGTACTTGCTTCTTCGCGCTTGATGATTTAACATTCGATTCGAAACGATTTTTCAAAGAAAAGAGTGAACTCTTCCAACCATCTTATGTGCTTTACTCTAAACTTTTTAAAGTCAACTCTAAGTTTTGCCTATGATCAATTTGAGGCACTTAGGATTTCAATAGAAGAATAAACTGTTGAGTAGTGAGATAGTGAGCCCAGATTTTCTTCCTTATTATAATCAACAAAACAATTTTCGAGCTTTTTAAATCACCTTCTCCAAAGCCTTGTCTAAAGTTGCAATTTCTCTTTTAATCATCTCCTTCTTTCCATTCTCTTTTCCATTAAAAAAAAAAGAACACAATTCTTTGTTATTAAACGGAACATCGAAAAGCTTTCATCGCATTCTCCTCGTGGACACGACCCGTTAGCCACAAGCTACACGGTAAATTCTTAACTCTTTGATTGTTCTTTCATTTTTACAATCAATTTTTGGCGCCGTTGCCGGGGAGGGAACGGTATATTTGTTTTTTAACAAGTTTTGTGTGTTATTTCAGGGACTTGAAGATTCAGATCTAGCATTCAAGCTTTGCAAGAGAAGACTTGCAAATTCTGTGCCCCTACTCTTGAAAGTAGGAAACAGAATTTCAAGAAATTACGTTGCAAAAATTAAAAATTTTCATTGGACTACTAAAACTCTTTTTTGCAGGACATATTGCTCGCAAAAAATTATTTGTACGTTATATTCTTGCTATTTCTGTTATCCACCATCCCTGTTTTAATCCAACAGTAATTTGAGTGATTGTTAATTGCTTAAAAAATGTTTAGACTTGCATTCTAGACATTTGTCTAATTACGTTTATTTTATAATTACTGTTGAAGAGAGCTGGAGACAAGGTACGCATGCATAGCATATAGTTTAGGAAACATTCTTAGGTGATATTTGCTTTTGAATGCTACTTTTCTATATCTTGCATACTTTGCACAATTAACTCTAAGGGCAAAAACTCAATTCAAGATAAGGTGGGGAAGTCATTACCCTTCCTTAGTTCACAAACCATCTCCAAGCACGCACAACCTAAGCCTAAGTAAAATCTGATAGACGTTCGCCTTAGGGACATCTCGGACTCAATTAGGAGATTATCCTAAGGGGGAAAGGTGTTGGAATTTGACTCCTACCAAATCAGTGTCTAGGAAGGGGATTAAGGGCCGAAAGCCCGAAGGTTGGTGGTTACTTAATTAAGGAACGTCTTTGACGGATAACCTCCCACCAATCTTGCCCTGACCTGGCGATTAGCTTGTGGTCAAAGTCTACATTATACCTCCTGTGAACAATCAACCAGTTAGGAGTTGTCTAGGTTAAGATTACCTTAGACTAGGCTTGGTTGATTACTCTTGTTGACTGTTGGTAAATTTGTTTGTGATTGTGATAGTGTTTGTGTATGCAAGTGTGGTCAAGAGGCCCTAACTCATCTAGGTTGACTAGAAACACATCACCACCCAAGTTTGGACCAAGACCTGATCCAGTTATGGCTCAACCAACATCCTTGCAGGATAGGTTCTATCCCATTTGAACCTCACTTCCATCTTGCATTCTACTTCCATCGGTTGGTGAATACAATTTTGAGCTCAAGCCTCAATTCATCAACACACTCCCCAAGTTTCATGACTTAGAGTCTGAAGATGCTTACTTCTTCATAAGGGAATTTGAGGAAGTATGTCTAATGATGAAAATCCCACACCTTGTAGACGATGCTATTAGGTTGAGATTTGTCCCTTTCGCTCTTAAGGACCTAGCAAAGAAATGGCTTTACAGCTTAGCGGTCGGTTCTATCACATCTTGGGATGGTTTCATCAAGGTCTTTTTGAAGAAATTCTATCCAATTCATAAGACCGCTCTCATTAGGAAGACAATCATGCAATTCAAGCAAAAACCGAGTGAACCATTCTGGAGGTACTTTGAACACTTTAAAGACCTCCTTGTCCAATGTCCACACCATGGAATAGAGAAATGGCGACAATGTCAAATTCTTTATGACGGTTTAAACTATTCTACCAAAACCCTCTTAGAAAGTATGTGCCAAGGGGATTCTTGCAGAAGGATGAAAATGAAGGATGAGATCTGTATGAAAACCTAGCTGAAAAGACCATCCAATGGGAACCTACTAGTGAGACCTCTAGGAATCCAAACTCCATCTCTTCAAAAGGAGGTCTCCATTCTATCAAATCATCCATCGCTAATGAGGCTAAGTTAACTAACCTAGCAAGAGGACTGGAAGACTGGAAGCTCTAGAAATGAAGGAATCAAGTTCAGTCAATCAAGTCAGCCCAAACCAATTTCCAACTCCGGGCTGCACTTACTGTCAAGCCATGAATCATGTGTTGGAGGAGTGCCCTGTGTTTCAGTCTCAGCAACAATACCATGAACCGATGAATGCGGCCTTTTCAAGGCCGAATAATAATCCTTATGCACCAACTTACAATCTTGGCTGGAGAAATCACCATAATTTCTGATGGAGCCAAAATAACAATGACCATTCACGATCAAATCATGCTAGCCACTTCCCTCATGCCAATGATTCTTCCAATCATCAACCTAACTTTTTTAATTTCCATAATAATTCCTCCCAACCATCCACCTAACTTTTCAACCTATCAACAGAACTTTCCCAACCAAGCTCCATAATCCTCCTTCCAGAATCCTCAACTAGAAAGGAGAATGACTGACTTTGAAAAACATGGAAAGATACATGAAAAACCAAGATTCTCTCATGCAAACTGTACAGAGGTTAGAGGTTCAAATGAGCCAACTAGCCACTCCACAGAATGAGAGACAGAAGGGTACCCTGCCTAGTCAGCCAATAACCAATCCGAGGAATTCTCAACAAGCTCATTTGGCTGAGGATCATTCATTAAATCAATGTAATGTTGTTCATACATTGAGGTCAGGAAAGAGAGTTGATAATCAAATGTCAACGCCAACCAATCCCATTCAGCACAACCACAATCAAGCATCCATCTTATCTAATCCAAATCCTTCCAATTCTGACGAATCTGAAAAAGATAAGTCAACCAGTCAGGTGCACCAGCCTATAGTACCATTTCCTAATAGGCTGAAAAATAACAAGCAAAATCTACACATGGACAAGATAATTGAGATATTTAATTAAGTAAAGATAAATTTGCCACTTCTTGATGCCATCCAACAAGTCCCTTCCTACTCTAAGTTTCTTAAGGACATGTGCACCAAGAAGAGAAAGACTAATGTACCAAAAAAGGTCTTCTTAGCCACTAACATTAGTGAGCTACTATCAGGTCCGATCCCTGTCAAGTACAAGGATCCAGGTAGTCCCACCATTGCCTGCACAATAGGACAATCCGAGATTAGTCGTGCACTTATTGACTTGGGGGCAAGTATTAACTTGCTTCCATTCTCAGTTTATTAACAACTCGGGTTGGGCGATCTTAGTCCAACTCGAGTCACCATCCAACTGGCTGACCATTCTGTAAAAGTTTCAAAAGGAGAGATTAATGATGTCCTGATCCGGGTAGGGGAGTTCATTTATCCTGTCGATTTCATAGTTCTGGAGACACAACCTGTGTCCAACTCCAATCATAGGGCTCAAACTCCTGTTATCCTAGGGCGACCATTCCTTGCTACTGCCAATGCCATCATTAATTGTAGGAATGGGTCCATGAGGTTAACCTTTGGGGACATGACTAGAGAAGTCAATGTCTTCAATCTAGGAAAATAACCCCGCGATATTGAGGACCAAACATTTGAAGTCAACCTAATTGAGAACTTAACAAGTGAACATAGGGAAGAATTAGAATTAGAAACTGAGTGTGACTTCGGGTTAGAGTCTGACGACTTTAATCTTGATCAGGTTGTAGATTCTGATGTGAATTGGGCCTCGAACCCTATTTCACTAATAATGGAGCCAACAAATTTGACTAGTCCTTCCGGTGAGCCTTCCTCTTCCTTAGAATTGAAAGCCTTACCTGCGCATCTCAAGTACGTCTATCTAGGCGAACAAGGACCTTTCCGGTCATCATTACCTCCCATTTAAATGACGGGGAAGAAGAAGATCTTAAAGCAATTCTAAGAAAACATAGGGAAGCCATTGGTTGGACTATGACCGATATAAAGGGATTAAGTCCGACCATCGTTCTGAAAACACCTAGAGGGGGGTGAATAGGTGTATATGCTAATCTAACAATCTTTTTAAAACAATTATAAATGAATGATGCAACGATCACTCAAAACAAGACTAAGAACCGAATACCCGGTGAAGGGTTCTGAACTCCTTCCTCGTGATTCCTCTAAATAAGAGTTGGAGGTGCGTATTGCAATCTTGTTGTATGAGTTATGATCGACAATATAACAAGAAATGAATAAGATGCAATGATGATGTGCACTCAAGATATATCACAAGTAATGGAAGCAATCTCACAATCTAGACACAATGAAGAAAAGATAGCAATTGAAAGTAAAGCGAAATAGAGAGCAAGAGCAAAAAGGCAATCGCAAACATAAGTATTTGTTTCGAGGTTCGAGCCACCGCTCTACTCCCCGCCTTCACCGCCGTGAAGGGTTTCCACTATCCACCGAGGACTTTACAAGGTCTACCGAAGACCGGAGTACCGAACTCCACCACTTACAAACCTCTACCGAAGAGGTATCTCAAAAAGAACAAGAAGGAACAAGTACCCAAGTGATCACCAAAAGGATCACAAACTTCTTACAAACTTTCTCTTTACAACTTCCTTATAGAATGAGGATGGGAATATTGGCTCTAGAAGTGTAGTGAGAAAAACAAACTCAGTTGTAAATGAAACTTGCTTGAGAACACAACTGAAAAACAATAGCCAAGAATGCAAGAGAGAATTGAGAGCTTTGAAACTTTTTCTTTCTTTTGAAAACTTGTAAACTAGGGATTTTTCTTAGTTTTTTGCAAGAGACCTATCTCTTCTATTTATAGGGAGAGGAAGGGATTAAAAACTCATTTAATTTAAGCTTATTTGATCAGAAAATAATCCCTAAAGTTCAGAGAAAATCTGCCACAAAACAGACCAAAAACAGATTTTCAGAAATTCACCAAAGAGGAAAGAGCCGTTGGGCAGCAGCAGGCTTGGCGGTCGGCCGGTCCGGTCGGCCGTCAGCCCTGCTGGCATATAGCCGTTGGGCTCGGGTCGACCAACGGGCCGACCGGCAAAGAGAAGGAAACACAGTTTTGTATAGGCGGTCGGCCGGTCGGCCGACCGAAATTAACAGAGAGTTGGGGTTTACAGGTCGGGCGACCGGGCGGCCGACTGATAGACGTGCACAAGCGTGCACGTCCTGAACACATGATCCGGTCGGCCGGTTTAGCCTGAAACAGAAAAACAGGGAAGAAATTTTGAACTTTGAAAATTTTTGAAGATAGTTTTGTAGGTATATGAAGTTAAGTATCATGTTGTAAAAGATAGTTATACATGGTGTAAACAAGGTATAGAATTTGTAAGGATTTTGGAATCATGTATAAGAATCAAGGCATGAACTTAAAAACAAATACCAAAACTAAAAACTGTATTTTGAAAATGTGTGTGTGTATCCTAGAGCCAATATTCTACAACCCCAAACTTTAACAAACTATTTCTTACATTGGTTCTAAAGAACTATAAGAACTTCAAGTGGGCTTCTTCATATGATCTTGCAAGCTTGATACTTGAGCCCGAATTGAGGTGACTTGAGTCAAAACACCTTCCTTTAGGGAAGAATGCTCCTAGAATCATTAGAACCCTGAAACACACTAAAACAACAAACATGATTAGTACAAATAACTATATATGTTTTGTGATCATCAAAACACACTAAACCGGGTGATTGTAACCTTGGGCCAACACGTTCAACATCGCATTCATCTCAATGAAGACGCCATACCTAAAAGAGATCCGCAGCGTAGGTTAAACCCTATAATGAAAGAAGCTGTTCATGCTGAAATTGTCAAACTCTTAGACAATGGGATAATTTATCTCATTTCTGATAGCCAATGGGTCAGTCCTGTCCACGCGTTCCAAAGAAATCCGGTTTCACCGTAGTGGAAAACGAGAACAAAGAGTTGGTCCAAACTCGACTTCCCACGAAGATCCGAGTTTGCATTGACTATGGGAAGCTTAATGCTGCAACTCGTAAGGACCATTTTCCACTTCCCTTCATTGATCAAATGCTTGAACGTTTGGCGGGTCACGAGTATTACTGTTTCTTTGACGGTTACTCGGGGTATAACCAGATCCCTGTTGCTCCTGAGGACCAAGAAAAAACTACGTTTACATGTCCATTTGGGACATTTGCTTATCGTCGAATGCCTTTCAGCTTATGCAATGCCCCAGCGATGTTTCAACGTTGCATGTTGCGTCTTTTCTCTGATATGGTAGAACGATTCTTAGAGATCTTTATGGATGATTTCTCCATCTACGGCGATTCATTCACTCAATGTCTCCACCATTTAGAACTTATCCTTCAACGTTGTGCTGAGAAAAATCGACACTGAACTGGGAGAAATGCCACTTCATGGTAAAACATGGAATTGTCTTAGGTCATGAAATCTCCAAGAAAGGAATAGAAGTGGATAGAGCCAAAATTGAGGTTATTGCTAAGCTTCCCATGCCCAAATGCGTTAAGGACATTAGATCCTTTTTAGGACACACTAGTTTTTACCGAAGATTTATCAAGGATTTTAACAAAATTGCTAGGCCCTTGACTAATCTGTTAGTTAAGGATGTGTCCTTCACTTTCGATGCTGAATGCATAAATTCTTAGGAGAAGCTTAAGAGAGAGCTTATTTCTGCACCAATCATATCTGCACCGGATTGGTCTATGCCGTTCTAAATCATGTGCAATGCTTCCGATTTTGCCATAGGCGCTGTCCTAGGACAACGCACTGATAACAAGCAGCATGTGATTTACTACTCTAGTAGGACTCTCAACAATGCTCAATTGAACTACACTATGACTGAGAAGGAATTCTTGGCAGTAGTGTTTTTGCCTTAGAGAAATTTCGTCCCCACCTACTAGGGTCCAAAAACACCATTTTTACCGATCATTCTGCGCTTAGGTACCTCATGATGAAGAAAGATACCAAGGCCCGACTCATTCGTTGGATCCTCCTTCATCAAGAATTCGATCTTGAGATTCGAGATAAAAAAGGCGTAGAAAATGTCGTTGCTGACCATCTCTCACGGATCCCTAATTCTCCATGCAACGAATTTCCCATAAATGAGGATTTTCCTGATGAAAATCTCTTAGCTATCTCTAGGGAATCTTGGTTTGCTGATATAGTGAATTACTTAGTCACAAACCAAACTCCGTCCTATTGGTCCAAAAATGATATATACCGGTTCTTATCCCAAGTCCGGTATTTCTTTTGGGAGGAACCGTATCTTTTCAAATACTGTTCGGACCAAATTATTAGGAGATGCATTCCCGATGAGGAGGTTAAGAGTGTTCTATCTTTTTGTCATGAACTTGCATACGGTGGACACTTTGGTCCCCGCAAGACTGCTGAAAAGTGTTACAAAGCGGGTTTTATTGGCCCACTTTGTTCAAGGATGCTTATGAATTTTGCAAGACGTGCCCTAGATGCCAAATGGTAGGAAGGATCTCAAAACGAAATATGATGCCCCTCAACCCAATTCTAGAAATAGAACTCTTTGATGTTTGGGGCATCGACTTTATGAGTCCATTTCCTAAGTCATTTGGAAACCAATACATATTGGTTGCTGTGGATTATGTGTCCAAGTGGGTAGAAGCCATTTCTTGTAAAACTAATGATAACAAAGTTGTCATAAAGTTTTTGAAAGAGAACATTTTTTCACGCTTCGGAACCCCTCGTGCTATCATCAGTGATAATGGCACTCACTTTTGCAATAGATCTTTTGAAGCTCTTATACGAAAGTATGCCATAACACACAAGTTGTCCACACCTTATCATCCTCAAACCAGTGGGCAAGTTGAGGTTTCCAATAGATTATCTTGGAGAAAACTGTGAACCAAAATCGGAAAGATTGGTCCATCAAACTTGTAGATGCCCTATGAGCCTACAGGACCGCTTTCAAGACGATTCTAGAAATGTCTCCTTATAGGTTAGTCTATGGAAAACCTTGTCACTTGCCCGTTGAGTTAGAGCACCGAGCCTTATGTACAATCAAGCAGTTGAATTTCGACTTGACTAAGGCCGGTGACCTTCGAAAATTACAAATTTTCGAATTAGAGGAATTGAGAAATGATGCCTATGAAAATGCTAGGATCACTAAAGATAGAGTCAAGATTTTCCATGATAAACACATCATAAGAAAAACCTTTGTCCCTGGACAAAAAGTCTTACTCTATAATTTTAGGCTTCATCTTTTTCTAGAAAAATTGAAATCAAGATGGACTGAGCCATTCATTATAAAAATCGTGTTTCCACACGGTGCAGTTGAGATCAGTGACACCAAGAATGGAAATGACTTTAAGGTAAATGGTCAACGCATTAAACCTTTCTTGGAATCGGTGCCGGTAAATGAAACGGCTATGGGTCTTTTTGACCCAGTGTATCGGTAACTTTCCTCTTTTCCATTTTATTTCATGCATTTATACATTTCTTTCATACATTGGGGACAATGCATGAGATAAGTGTGGGGGAGGGTTTTAACATGACAAATATATATATAAAAAAAAGAAAAAGAAAAAAAAATATATATATATATAAAATAAAAAAAACTTTTTGAAAGGTTAGAACAATATTTTGATATATTTTTTGTAAGAAATTAAGTCAATTTTAAGGAATAAGAAAATCATAATTAGGATTTCTTATACTTGGTCAAAGTCAGATAACTTGTTTGATGTTTAGGGTTAGGAAGAAAATTTGTGAAAGTAATTTAGTCTTGATCTTTACCTTGATGAAATATGCACACTTTATACACTTACACACTTAGGGTTTAAAAACAAAGACTCTTATGCCTTATATATATAAAAAAAATAAAAATAATAAATAAATCTAATTATTGATTAGCTAGGTGCTTTGGCCTAAGCAAGCCTTGGTATTTATGCAAAAGATAATTAGATAAGTTTGAAAAATATATATATATATAAATCCTCAAAGCTGGGTATTTGTGCCTCATGAAGCATAAGTATTCACGCCTAAAAGGGGTACATTTTATAAATAAAAACCTTAGTTTCGTGACCTTGTCTGCTCGAGTGTTTAGGTCCTTAAGGGTGTTTTCTCACCTGGTGCCCTAAAACTGTCCGGTTTGGGTGTCACCGACTAAAGGCTCGTTACATAGGCAGATTAGAAAGCCTAATGGAATTGAGGAATAAATACCACAAAAAATAAATATAAATAAGGCATAGGAGTTAATGTTAAAGAACCCTTAGTCAACTTCACAGTCACGATGGTGCATACGACTCAGGGTAAATTAATAGACTTGATGAGAAAAAATAATTTGACTCCTTACTTTGATTGATGACATGTTGTTGAATAGAGACTAAGTTTAGGAATGAAAAATTTGATATTCCTATAACTTATAGATTACTTAAACTCTCACAATATACTTCAAATATTTTCTCTTTTCTAAATGCTTTTAAAAAAAAAACTAACTTTTTTCTCTTTCTTTATGGATTTTGTGGTGCAATCCACTAAAAACCCCCACGAGACAAAACTCGTCCTCTAGGGGTAACCTAGAGGTTTAACGGCTTGTTGCACATGCTCAGTGCAATCGAGTGACCTGCGAAAGTGGTCTAATAATTAGAATTAGTCTAGTGTTTTGCTCGAGGGCGAGCAAAAGATAAGTGTGGGGGTATGATTAGTCACATATATTGCATATACATTGTCACCTTACCATACTTTTTAGCTAATAAATCCTATTAACAAGTCTTCTTCTTCTTTTTTTAATGTAGACCCAATTGCTAAAAGAAAGGAATGAGAAACAAGCCCAAAAGCCACCAAATTCTGATTTAATTCAGAATAAATTCGAAATCAAGGAATCAGGGCAAAATCTTGGCATATTAGAGAGGTTAAAAATCGGTTGAAAAGAATCCTCTCAAATCAAACGGTTGAAGCCAGCAATCGAAGGCTGTTTCGTCAAATCCTGGAGTAGAAACGAGAAAACCAGAAGAAGATACAGGAGAATCACCAAATCAGGAGAGCCAGCCAACTGGGTGTGGCCAACTGGCCACACCAGGGCCACGAAAACGCGGCCCTAGCCCCGTTTCTGCGGCCGTTTGGTGTCAGTTGGGAGAGCGTTTGCTCCCCCAATCTTCCCGAGATCCCGCCTTTAGTTTTTCCCTATAAATACCAGTTTCAATAGAGCAAAAAGGAGCGAAGACTAGGATTAGAATTTTTATTTATTTTCTAAGAATTTAGGCTCTTTGTTAGATAGTACAAAAGTTGTATTTTTATTTTTCAATTTGTAGTGCAGTACAAATACTTGTGAGAGAGAGGAATTGAGTGCTTGTACTTGAAGATTGAAGTGACATCAATACGAGAATTGAGCCACATTTTCTTCCACTCGTATTACGGTATGTCTTGCGTTATCTACTTGCCTTCTTCTTTATTTTCATGAGTAGCTAAATTAGTTTTCTGGGCTCACTATTGTACCTCTCTCCATTTCTTCTTCTCTTCTGGTTTTAATGAAAAAGACCCAATGAATCATTTGCATGCCTTCTTAAAGCCTTTCTTCTTGAAAGTGTTCTTGAAGGCACATGAGGATGGGTTTGGATTTTTTAACTCTTACTTCTTTTATGAACGTTTCTTGAACTGTTTTTACTTCGTACTTGCTTCTTCGCGCTTGATGATTTAACATTCGATTCGAAACGATTTTTCAAAGAAAAGAGTGAACTCTTCCAACCATCTTATGTGCTTTACTCCAAACTTTCTAAAGTCAACTCTAAGTTTTTCCTATGATCAATTTGAGGCACTTAGGATTTCAATAGAAGAATAAACTATTGAGTAGTGAGATAGTGAGCCTAGATTTCTTCCTTATTATAATCAACAAAACAATTTTCGAGCTTTTAAATCACCTTCTCCAAAGCCTTGTCTAAAGTTGCAATTTCTCTTTTAATCATCTCCTTCTTTCCATTCTCTTTTCCATTAAAAAAAAACGAACACAATTCTTTGTTATTAAACGGAACATCGAAAAGCTTTCATCGCATTCCTCCTCGTAGACATGACCCGTTAGCCACAAGCTACACGGTAAATTCTTAACTCTTTGATTGTTCTTTCATTTTTACAATCAGTTGGATAATAACATGGCGAACATGTTTCGAGAGTATAGAACTATAGTGGGTAATTCCTATGGAATTAGTTCACGCACCAGAATAGGAAAGTGAATGTAGCCAAATCACAGAAAAAGCCAATCACAAACACAATAAAAATACGTGAAAACCCGAGAGGAAAAAAATCACGGAGAGAGAGAGAATTTCACTATGTCAATAGCGATTACAATGGGGTTCTTTGGATTCGGGTGAAGGTGATTCTTTCTCGTTAGAAGGGATCCCCTATTTATACAGGTCATGTTAAATGGATAGGGCTAGGGAGTTATGCTCAGTTTGAATACCTAAATCCCTTATCTTGTTAAGGATCGAGCCGACACCTCAGTTTGAATCGATATAGGAAGAGTCCATCTCTGTCTTGTGGTTCGTGCTTGGCTGCAAATAAGGATAAGCTGTCCCCAAAAGGTTTCTATCTCATTTAAATTAAGATTGGGCTTAAGGATAGAAATTTCTGTAGTCGGATCTGACTCTTCCGTTAATCACCCGACCTGTTCGGAATTCGAACTGAGTGAAGATGCCTGATTAAATATTCTGCAGGTAGCCACGCGTCGCACATCCTTCAGAGGTTGAATGGACATGTGTCACAATTCTGAGGAGTTAGAAAGTGACAACTACAGATGCTCCTCTGCTCTCTATTCTTTGACAGATGTTGGGAACTCGCCCTCGGGGGATTCAGGTTCTCGGAGTCTCCGATGTAAAGAAGGGAGCATAATAAAATTAGGACTTTGTGGGCTTGGACTCAAGGTGCCTATTGTCGCTTCAGGTTTTGTCATGTAGTGATGTGCGTAGAATATAATCTGGCAAAGCTTTAAATGTACGTCACATCCGGCGCAGCTGATCAAATTATCGCCTTTCATGCAACACGGTGTTCAAGGTGGGTACCACAAATCTGAAGTGGCAGCGTTGAGAAAGTAACCGTCTCTTATAAATGTAGGCAATTTTCGAGGAAGGCGTGGCGTATCTGGCGCGACGGTTTGAGTCCCTTCTTCTATGACACGTGTAGGATCCCAAATGGAGCGATACTTCATCTTCTTTTGGGATTTGGAGCCTAGGAATTGACTCTCGGGCTTCTTCACCCTATATATATATATAGGGTGGGGCTCTTCAAGAGGGATTCGGTGGAGAAAGGAGATGGAATGGACAGTGATGCCTAATGCACTCCCTTTATTTGAGAGTCTACTGGTCAAGGAGTTTTAGTGTTTGTGATGGACTCACCAAGAAATCTCAGTTCTTATGACGAAGCCCCGCTGTGGGGATGGACAGGGAATGACCTATCTTCTGCTTGGTCTGTACGTCTGGCCTTTGGTCAGAGCAGACTAAGGAGAAGTTTGGGTTTGATCCCCCTTTATTTCCTTGCAATAAGCATGTAGCAGGGAGCATATGGGTTTTCGACGACAGCTCTTGTATCAGGGGTCGATCGCCTCCTTGTCCGTCTCCGCTTCAGAGTTACGATCTTGGCATAGATACTTCCTTTGCCTTGCAAGTTTTGGTCTGCAATTTGATCACGGTTCTCCTTGATGGTGGTCTTCTTGGGAGATATCAATATCATCTCTCATCCAATCCTTGTGGATTGTTTGCTTAGGAGTCATCACCAGGACGCAGCTGGGGACGTGACAATAGGCGACTCTGCTTTTCACTGAGGAAGAACGCTATCATGCAAAATCAAAACTTGTCTTTGTATCACACTTGTTAGATGTGTTCACATTTGTAAGAGGAGGGATCCAGAAACTTTGTGAAATGTAGAAACGACAATCAATGACAGTATTGTCCAAATCTTGTCTTATTTATGATTGTGATCTTCTTACTCCTCGGGAGCTATCTTGCTTTGTAGCACCTGAAATGACACAGTGTGTGCCCCTGGTGGGGCCTGGTAGGGATTTGTAGTTGAGGGGAAACCCACTTGCTAGGGGCGAGCTCCTGTCTATCAGGGGGTTTCTCGGGAGTGACTGTCAGGGTATAAAGGGCCCATGTAGGTTCAAAAAGGTTCGTTGGGTAAGACTCCATCTCTCAGGAGTTTGCCGATCGGTAACCGTCAAGGTGTAGAGGACCCATGTACATTGTGTTCAGGGAGGTTCATCGGGCAAGACTCCGTCTTTCAGGAGTTTCCGGATCGGTAATCGTTAGGGTGTAGAGAACCCATATAGGTTACGTTCGGGGAGGTTCATCAGGCAAGACTCCGTCTTTCAGGAGTTTCCTCATCGGTAAACGTCAGGGTGTAGAGGACCCACATAGGTTACATTCGGAGAGGTTCGTCGAGCAAGTCTCCGTCTTTTAGGAGTTTCCCGATCAGTAACTGTGAGGGTATAGAGGACCCATGTAGGTTGCGAGCTTGCTCAGGTAGTCAACAGGGTGTTAACCCATCGTAGGCTGGATCAGAATAGCCAGCGTGAACAAGTCTCCATCTTTCAGGTGGCTCCCCGAGGAGTGTCATCGGGTGTAGGGAACCCATGTAGGTGCGGGTCTATTCAGGCAGTCATCAGGGTGTTGACTCGTCATCAACTGGACTAAAACAGCTGGCGTAGGCGAGTCTCCATCTTTCAGGTGGCTTCCCGAGGAGTGCCGTCAGGGTGTAGAGGACCTCTGTAGGCTGTGGGCTTGTTCAGACAGTCATCAGGGCATTAACTCGTTATCGGCTGGACCAAAACAGCCAGCGTGGGTAAGCCTCTATTTTTTAGGTGGCTCTCCGAGGAATGCTGTTAGGGTGTAGAAGACCCATGTAGGCTGCGAGCTTGTTCAGGCAGTCAATAGGGTGTTAACCCATCAAAGACTGGACCTGAACAACCATCGTGGGTGAGCCAACATCTTTCAGGTGGCTCCCGAGGGGTGTCGTCAGGGTGTAGAGGATCCATGTAGGATGCGGATCTGTTCAGGAAGTCATCAGGGTGTTAACCCTTCATAGACTTGACCAAAATAGCTAGCGTGGGCGAGCCTCCATCTTTCAAGCGGCTCCCTGAGGAGTGCCGTCAGGATGTAGAGGACCCGTATAGGCTATATGGACTGTGCATTATGTTCGGGGTAGATGTTAGGGTTGAGGGAAACGCAATTAAGATAGCAAAAAATGATCCTTCCATTGAATGTTTATATGACTTTCACATGATATCATTTAAGTGAAAGGAGTTCCACTGCTTATTAATTTGGTTCCCTCCCTGATCGGCTAGGATGTATGACACGTTTCTTCCGTGAGCCGTGATGATGTAGAGACCTTCTCAGTTGAGTCCTAGCTTTTCGTGATCTTTCTATTGCGTGCTCTGGATCACACGCTTCAGGACTAGGTCTCTGATTTGGAATTCTCTGGGCCTCACCTTCATGTGGTGTGCTGCCTGGATTTGTCATTAATAGGCTGTGATGCAGATTGGGCCTATTGATGCCTTTCCTCTGAGGGATCCAGCATCAAGCAGAGTAAGGTATCATTCTGATCAGGGACCACTCCTTCTACCCTGATATCGGCATGCAGATGTCGACTGGGATAATCGCCTCTGTCCCATATGCCAACGAGAATGGGTTTCTTCAGTCAAAACACGTTTGGTGGTCCTGTACGCCCAGAGTACTCCAGGGAGTTTCTCTGCCCATATGCCATTGGCTTTGTCTGGGCATTTACTAAGCTATCGAGAATGGTGCGATTGCTAATTTCAGCCTGGCCATTACCTTGAGGGTAGTAAGGTGAAGAGAATCAGTGGGTGATGTTGTATTTGGCGCAGAAGCTGTCCAATTGCTTGCTGGCAAAATTAGTTCCGTTGTTGAAGATGATTGTGTGGGAGATTCTGAAGCGACATACTATGTTTTGTCAGAGGAACTTGGCAATCTGTTACCCACTGACTTCAGAGAGCGGTACTGTCTCGATCCATTTTGTAAAGTTGTCAGTGGCTACCAGTAGGAAATGCAATTAGGGTTGTGCTCAGGGGAGAGGTCTGACTACGTCCATTCCCCATTACAGAAGGGCCACGGGCTGAGCAAGGTGTGAAGGTCAGAGCTTGGTCAGTTTGATGCTAGGGAGAACATATAGCATTGTGGGCATTTTCTTACCTAATCCTTAACATCGTCGAACATCTTGGGCCAATAGTACCCTGGTTGATGACATTGTCAGCGAGAGAGCGGCCTCCCGTGTAGTTCCCGCAATCTCCATCGTAGGTTTCCCAGTTACCCTCTGAGCCACCTCTGGACCGAGGTCTCTCAAATACGGATCGAGGTGGGGGATGGAGTAAGATTTTTTTTTTGTAGTGTGTCACCGAGGACTATGTACCG
Organism: Agave tequilana; assembly: GCA_038442645.1. Classification (NCBI taxonomy): domain Eukaryota; kingdom Viridiplantae; phylum Streptophyta; class Magnoliopsida; order Asparagales; family Asparagaceae; genus Agave; species Agave tequilana. The sequence goes on from JAVJIF010027089.1 coordinate 82,427, forward strand.
GGTGGCCAAGTGTTAGAGTTTCTTAACTTCAACTCTGTCGTCGGAAGTATCTTGTCATTCAAGTAAGCAATGATAGGACTCCTCCATCCCCGTGAGGTGTCAAGGCATAGGTCCTCTCCAATTGGTTCATGGACGCTCGGATTAGTGATGTGCTTTACGGGGATTCCTGTTTGAATTGAAACTCCGTGATTGCCCCCAAGTTGGTAAGCGAGTCTGCGTGGTGTTCGTGGACCTGGGGACCCATTTGAAGTCGCATCAGAGAATTTGGACTTCAATTTAAGAACAAGTTGTAGGTACTCCGCCATCCGAAAATCTCTTGCGTCTATTCACCACTGAAACTACCAATGAGGAGTGACTGTGAACTTCGAGGCCTGTAACTCCGAGGGTAATAGCTGTTCGGAGCTCAGCTATGATAGCCTCATATTCTGCTTCATTGTTATACACGGGGAAGCCTAGAGTGAAGGACTATTCGATGCTGGATCCCTTCAGAGTGGTGAGAAAGATTTCGATTCCTTCCTTCTTGCTGTTTGACGTTCCATCAACATTCAGGACCCATCCTTCGAGTTGGTCGGTGTACTCTTTAATTCCTGGGGGGAAGTCAGTGATGAAGTCAGCCAGTACCTGACCTTTGATTGATGTTCTTGGTTTGTATTTGAGTCCGTCGGGCCTGACTCTAAGGTCCATTTTGATATCCTTCCAGTCACTTTCGGATTTTCAAGATAGTCCTCAAGGGGTGCTTAGTTGGGACTGTAATCAGAAAGATTTAGAAGTAGTGCTTGAGCTTCCTTGAGATGATGAAGAGAGCCAACACTAGCTTCTCCATCCTTTAGTATCTCGTCTGATGGTCATTCATGGCGTGAATGACATAGTACACTTGTTCTGAATGCCTTCTTCCTCTCAAACCAATGCTCCGCTCACTTACGACTCTAAAACAACAAGTAGAGATACAGCGTCGCACCCAGGGTGGGTTTTGATAGCAAGGACGTGAGACCAACTATCTCCTCAACTACTGGAGGGTGGTTTCACATTCCTCGTTCTAGCAAAAGTCCGCTCTATTTTTCTTCAAGGCTAGAAGAACTGCTTGCATTTGTCTGTAGATCGGCTGATGAACCGATTGAGGACAGCAAGACGTCCATTCAGCATTTGGACTTCCTTCATACAGGCGGGTGATCTCATGTTCAGAATTGATGATATCTGGTCAGGGTCGGCCTCGATGCCCCATTGGATGACAATATCCTAGAAACTTCTCGGAGACTACTCTGAATGTGAACTTCTCAAGATTGAGCTTCACCTTGTATTACCTAAGAAGATCAAAGGCTTTGTTCAAATATTGGACGTGATCTGTGCGCTACACATTTACACCTCAATGGTGTTCCCGATAAGGTCCTTGAAGACTTTGTTTATCATTCGCTGGAAGGTGGCCCCTGCTTTCTTGAGTCCGAAAGGCATCACCTCGTAGTAGTAAATTCCCTGACCCTGGTGAAGATTGTCTTATCTTCATCTGACGGGTGCATTTTGATCTAATTATAGCCGGAATAGGTGTCCATGAAGCTAAGGAGTTCATGCCTAGCCGTAGCTTCTACTAGTTGATCGATCCTCGGGAGGGGATAACTATCCTTTAGACATGCTTCATTGAGATTTGTAAAGTCGATGCACACTCCACTTCCCGTTCTTTTTCTTTACGAGGACGAGATTAGATAACCAGTTGGGTTAGAACGCTTCTCGAATGAAGCCAACTTGGAGTAGGCGATCGACTTCGTTGCTGATAGCACGACTCCTTTCTTCATTCATTCTCCTAGACTTCTGCTTTACTAGCTTAGCGTCTGCCCTTATGGAGAGCTTGTGACAGATGAGTTCGGGATCGATTCCGATATATCGATAGGAGACTATGCGAAGATGTCATGTTCTTTGATAAGAATCATTTGAACAGTATTTTCTCCAGTGAGTTCAGGTTTGAGCCGATTCGAAGGGTTCATTCGGGTTGTGAGGGTCTACCCCGAACGACTCCAGCTCTTCCTCGGTCCTGCTGTTGGAATTTTTGACTCAGTGGGTGAGTCAGAGTCTGGGATCCCATCGAACTTTGATTGCTATTGATCAGCAATCCTCTCTGCTTCTTTTCCATAGGAGAGTCTTCCTTAGGTTTTATTCGAGATGCTTTTGTGTCCAGCCCATCATTTTTTGTCTACTGTAACAACTGTTCTGGCCATCGCCTGGTCGCCCCTATATTGGTAGTCTCGGATGGCATGAGGTATTTCAACAACTGATAATGGGTGGACGGGACCGCTCTTATCATGTAGATCTACAGCCTCCCAAGAATGGCATTGTAGGGGGCTAGGACGTCCAGGATGCTGAATTCTGTGATGACATTGTATGGATCGGCACAGACTGGGAGCTGAACCATGTCGGGAGAGCGTGCTTCGTTTCCCATCAAATCTGTAAAGAAATGACTGGGTGTTTAGGTGATGATCAGTTTTCAGGCCAACTTAGACCTTGGGCGTGGGATAGAGGATGTTAACGCTACTCCCTCCATCCACCAGGATTTTTGACACTTTACAGCATCTGATATGCGCTATCACCACCAAGGCGTCATTGTGAGGGAAACACATGGCGTACGAATCTTCTTCTGAGAAAAAACTGGCCCATCGGGAGATATAGGAGGGCGAGTCCATATCGCTAGATGTTGTCCCTCCGGGCTTCATTGACATATATGGTTCTCCCCTTGTTGATGGTACCCTCTATCAGGAAGTTTTCAAAGATGGCGTTTACTTTCTGATACTGGACGAGATTACTGCCTGGATGTTCGGTTGGGGGCCTCGGGCTGCCTCTGCACCCTAACCTCTGAAAGCAATCCAGGGTTGAGAATGAACTCCTGAAGGTATCCCTTATTGACTAGGTCCTGCAGAGATGCCGCCGTATGGTTCAACAACAGTCCACCATGAGGTGGCCCCTCCTTCCTGGAAGGCACAATAATCGCTAGATCCAGGCCCTCTTGGGTTAGCTGGGAGGGTTTGGCGGACGCCTAACCCTAGGCTAGTCTTTGATGGCGTTGAAGATCTGATCGATCGGTAGTCAAAACGGAAGGAGGTCTTGCTCAGCTTCGTTCCACTTGCTGGATTCGGTAACGTGCCTTGATGGACTGCGGATGACAGAGGAGTTTTGGCTCAGATTCTTCCTTGGAGGGAATTGTGGCTTCAGCTTCTCGAGCTCGGACCTTGTCTCGGGGGATGGCTAGACGTAGTCCGAGTCGCCTCTTCTATTTGGATGTACTTCTGAGCCCGAATAAGGATATCCCTCATCATGGTGATGTTATTCTTCACCAGATGTTTGTAGAAAAGATTGGTGACTTGCACTTCGCTGATGAAGGCGACGGCAGCTACGTCCATATCGCAGTTGTATACCAAATCTTTGATAACGGAGAGTCAGGGTTTGAACCTATTGTACTCCATCCCTTTTGGAAACTGTTGACTTGCTTGGTTGATTCGCTCCTGGACTAGATCTGCTATGTCCTCAATGCGAGGGGACTTCAGTGTTCGGGAACACGGAGTGCCCTCAAAGTCCTCTTCATTTTCGTAGGTCTCCGATCGGACACGCCTCGAGCTGCTGGTGGAGTGAGCGCATTCCTGTGTGCGCATTGGCAAAGGGGGCTCGCGGGTTTCTTCTTGCAGTAAGAGAAGATTGCGACCCTCATTGTGCTCTGATATGTTTGAGCAGCCGTGTCTGGACATGTGTTGCTGTCTCCTTTTCACAGGCAGCAACATCACAGAGATGGATCATCTCCGTATGCTGATTCTCCATCTTCTTCCGCATAGAGGAAAGTATATGGAGGAGTTGATCACCGTTCAACGGAGGCTTGGGTTTGGTGATCTGCTTCCTGAGAGGCCCGGAGTGTGGATTCAAAGATCTTAATGAAAGCACCAAATACAATGGATAATTTCTTAGGAATCAATTCACGCACCAAAATAAGGAAGTGAATGTAGCCAAATCACAAAAAAGCCAATTGTAAACACAATGAAATACATAGAAAACTCGAAAGAAAAAAATACTACTGAGAGAGAGAGAGAAATTTCACTATGTCAATGGTGATTACAATGTGGTTCTCTGGATTCGGATGAACGTGATCCCTTTCTCGTTAGAAGGGATTCCCTATTTATACAGGTCATGTCAAATGGATAATGTTAGAGAGTCTTGCTCAGTTTGAACACCTAAATCCTTATCTTGCTAAGGGTCGAGCCGAACACCCTGGTTCGAATCGATATAGGAGAGAGTCCATCTCTATCTTGTAGTTCGTGCTCGGCTGCAGATAAGGATGAACTGACTCCGGGAGGTTACTATCTTAAATTAAGTTTGGGCTTAAGGATAGAGATTTCTGAAATTAAATCTGACTCTTCCGTTAATCACGACCCGTTCAAAATTCGAACTGGGTGAAGATACCAAGTTAAATATTCTGGAGGTAGCCACATGTCGCACATCCATCAGAGATTGAATGGACATGTGTCACATTCATGGGGGGTCAGAAAGTGACCACTACAAGAATGTATAGCTATCAGTAGCAACTGCTGCATCAATGTACGACAATCATGAGATTTCAAGCTTGTTGGCCCAAAGGCCTTCCACTCTAGTTTTGATGATGATTAACTCATGTAGTTATGTGTACTAATAATCTTGTGTTATTTAGTTTCAGATCATTAATCAAGTTATTAGTTGGTGATTAGCTTCAACAAAATGATTTGGAAGCTTTCACATGTTGATTCAAGAGCCGAGCGTCAAAGATCATATATAGCACTTGCTCGGTGGATCAAGGAGTTTTGGATCGAGTCGGCTTGGAGATTGCGCTCTACAAGAAGACTTCGGTACATAGTTTAGTTTTGTGTTTAGATCCAAATTGTAAAGATTAGAATAGTATGATATGCTCAAGTTCACAACACACACGTTTCATGTTTTGAATATTGGTTTTCGGTTTTT